>JAGKTI010023956.1:0-14576 GCA_018397915.1 Birgus latro
CGAGGGTGTCATAAGATATGACAGTAAGTTATGACATGTGACGTCACAAGATGGCGTCGGAAATGTTTTGAGTATCGACGGAGGTGGCAGTTATGACATCCACGAGCGAGATATGACTGTCATAGCGGGATACAACAGTCGTAAGTGTTTTGAGTATCCGGCCCATGGACAGAATGTGGAAAATTATACTCTTTTCCACACTTCTCCTTACTCACTGTCGTAAGGATGATTCATCACTCTGTCCATGTGGCTCCACCAAAGGTTTACTGCCAATTCCATAAGCCACTATGCCCTGTAGGTGTGTGGGAAAGGAGATATCTCTTCGTTTTTCTCTACTCACTTCTTCCGTCATTTATAATATTTCCCCTTAGATTTGCACCTGACATCACGAATACGGCTATTTGCACTTTGACAATTAAATGAGGTGGCTGTTTCATGCAATATCGTTGACTATGAGGTAATGATTTGTACTATAATTCAGACTGCTTTGTTCTAATTTGGGTTGTCATGAAAATCATATAAATGTTTTACACAACTTACTTTATTTGTACTTCACATCACAAATACACTGATGCTCATATTCGGCACAATTCCCCTGAATATTGGGTGAAATAATTTAGTTATATCCAGCTAGATAATTTTCTTTCTGACTTGTTCACAAGTGGTTTTCTTTCAGGTAACAGGTAGGCTAACTCAAGGTATTTGCAATAATTTTCTTACCAATAAATAAACAGTATCACTTTGTGCATTACACTTGTAGAACGTATTATAAAACACTTATAGCCTTTACTATAAATCACTTATAATGTTGAACATTTCACTCACGAAAATACACAAACTTGTGCATTCCTGTACACTACACTTTCCCACACACCTGCTTGGTATTCACGCTTGGAGTGATACTCTGAGAAACATTTTGTGTACAGGGAGACATTGTACTCTGCACATTGGAATGAGGTCTCTTTTCATGCTGGGGGACGGCGTTTGGTCGTGTGACAGATGTGGCACCGCCTGTAGGCCAGACGACCTGCTGTGGTACAGCCAATCTCCACCAGCTTGTGCTGCCGGAAACACTCAGCACAGCTGAGCCTGTCCACTGTAGCCGCTGTCCCCTGCCTAGCATCTGTCTCCATGGCAGTTGAATATTCCTCAAGGAGTTCAAGTGCCAGCTGTCTCTCAAACTCTCATAGAGAGAGAGGCTTCCTGACGACCTGCTTGGACAGTATGAAACTATTCAGGATGGCGATATCAAGAAGGTGTTAGAACGCCTTCTTGTACCAACTACAGGACTTTTGTAGGCAGTCAACCTCACCACTTTGCATGTCCGATTTATCAACCAGCCGCATGTTGATATTGTAATCATTGACTGCATCTGGCTTTATCAGCGGTTCCCTGATCCTGTAGTCTATTTTGTCCAGTCAGTTTCTTCCAACACACCCTTATGTACTGTTGACAACAGAGAAAGGTTAACATGTTGCCACATTTCTTGGTCAGAAGGGCTCCTTTCTCAGTATTTGCCGGAAATACTGGGAAATTCTTTCTATTGGCCCTAACAGTTCCACAGGACCTAGTACTGCCGGGGCAGTGTAATACTGTAATAATCAGTATACAGAATGTGGTGCCTGTTGAAATACCCTTCCATCAGCACTTTCACTACCAATGCAGAGAACCCCTGAGGATCATCAGTAGGTATATCAACATCTACTGCTGAATAAACTGTCACATCCAGCACATATCCAGTTTGCAATGCACAAAGAATTTGAGGCCAAATCAGTGAAGCTTTGACGGCACATACCGCACATACTGAATAAATGCCAGCCTGCCCCTGAATAGCACCAGCGACTCGTCAATAACCACTTCCTGGAACGGACAAATAACCCTGGAAAATTACTCCTTGAGGATTGTAAGGATTGGTCTTATTTTCCATAACCTGTCGTTCGGTGCAGGCCCGCAATTTTGGTTGAAGTGAAGGAACCTCAAGATGGCCAAGTACCTCTCATGGGGCATATACTTGCCAAAGACAGGTGTGCCCAAGAGTTCATCCACCGGCCAATAGTCATGGGGCACATGTATTTTAATGTGCGCCATCAACATGGTCAGGGCAAGCCACACAAACATCTCCCCCACCTGCACAGGTATACAATCACACATGTGTGTGATCTCGTTGGTAGCCATGTCCAGCCACCACACACACATTGCCTGGTGGAAATATCTCATCTACCAGGTACTGCATTATTGCTGTCTTCAAAATGGTCTTGAACAGACTGCTAATAGTCCAGGGGAAGCTCATACTCCTGCACACATGCACCCTTCTCATCAAATGCCGGCACAGACGGCTCAAAGTCGGAAAAGCCGGCATATGAAGTAGACTGTAGCACCAGTCGAACAGGGTAGTACTCCCAAGGCTGATGTAAAGCTGATGACAGGGAGAGCTGGAGCTCCCGTTTCATCAGCCCTTGGGACTAGTTCTGGGATAGTGTTGCTCATAATAACATAAAAGAAATCTTTCAGAGAGTGGTTGTGCCAAGGGTTCTTCCCTCCATGTTTCACCAATTGGAGGTGGCTTTTGCTAGGCTTTGCATCGGGCATTCTCGTCTTACACATTGGTTCCTCATGAGTGGTGAGACTCAGCCGTACTGTGATGACTGCTTTATTCCCCTTACTGTCCGTCGCTTGCTGGTTGAGTGTCTGAGTTTTGGGGACCTAACTCAGAGATTCCTCCATAGGCATAGGGGGGCAGATGGTGCCTACTGTTTGTCCTCGATGGTTGGTGAAGCCTCTAGTGATTTCACTGATATTTTTAGTTTTCTAAAGGTGGCGGCCTTCCTTCCACTTTTATAAGTAATTGATATTTTATAAACCATTCATTTATTATTTTCAGTGTTTTATTCCTACTAACAGATACTAACATTATTTTGGATATGCACTTGTAAGGTCGCAAAATTTAGCAACCCTTGAGGACATGAATTAATCACACCGAACTGACCACCAGTGTAATAATCGAATTTTTGGGTTCCCTTAAAAATGTGACAAATTACTAATCCCACTGAACAGACTCCTGTGTATTAATAGGATTTAAACACCCTTGAAAATTTTGATACTATAGAGATTTTGAATTATAGAGAAATTTTACTGATACTTGATTTAAGTATTATTCCAGTGTTTTCTGTTACTGCCAGAACATTAAGAAGGCCTCGTTAATAATTAAAGTAATTTGGTATCGCTGCCACCACCCAGCAGTAGCCGGGGAAAAAAAAAGTATTAATGATATTAGTCCCGTACGATGGAAGAGGGACAAAAGGCCTATGGCAATAACAGGGTAGGTGAGAATAATATATGAGAGCGTGGTTCTGTAGATGAAACATGCCTTGCAGGCCACCCAGTCTTACGTATACTACCCCAGAGGATTTTATAACANTAGTGATACCCAGTGACAACGTGTTACACTGTTTACTCCATTTCTAAAGAAATCATCCCTATTTTTCCTGGGTTACCCCACATAACATAACTAGGCAAATATTCATGAACCAAGATTAATACAGATTGCAATCTCAGTGCACACAGTGCACCACATAACGAGGAAATTACGCCACTCCGCCTCACACGCACTTATAACCAGTATATTACATTTTATAAATAATAAGCTTACTAAGTGGACCAATCGACTTTGACGGTATTGTGAATTGATAAAAGACTAAGTGAAAAAAAGTGTAAAGGGCTTTCGGGCACTGGTTGTGGTGACTCTCGATACAAAAGCCGGCACTGACTCCATGACCCTGCGTCGCTTGACGTCACCACTATCTGAAACGTCCACCCAGAACGGTGTTTAACTCGAGAGTGATGCTTCGTGGGCACGAGGCGGGCCGCTCCCGTTAACACCCACTACGTGTTTGCTACCCGGTTCTGACTTCAGTCAATTACGTTACAGTCTCCATGCTATATCATCGCACCAGAATTTGCAACAAAAAGCGTATGCATTACTCTACTTATAAAAATATGACTTATGATGATTTATATTTTGTGGCAATAACATAGGTTTAACAATTTAACATACAATGCCTGAAATCACGCTTTGATACAATTTCTCTTTGTTCCGCCTGCGGTGTTACACCACATTACGCAACAACTGAGGTCTATGCCAAATAAATTAATTTTCGTGGTCATCTATGACAATAATCAATAATCAGACTTTACTTAAGTTCTTAGACAACGTTATTTAGTAGAACAATACTGCAAACACAAGCCCAAGAAAATTCTGAATCCTAGGTGTAAATATGACTCTTCGCTAATTTAAGTTCCAAATTAACTTTCTGCGCCACTCTATCGAAACCAGATGCTCATGTGCTCGTCTCCTTGTCCAGTTGCTTCGCTACTCAAATCAAGCCCAAAAAATGAATTACAAAGTCCACTTCACACTTTACAACATCTTAACACGGTCCAGAATACACTCTTATCACGTACATAACCTAACGTAAATTACATACATTATATACTTACACAATACTTGTACTAACTTAAATTACTCTTATACTACTTATATTATATGCATGAAAAATGGCATTACACACTTTTTATTTTACTGCGTCTTTTACTTTGTTGTCCGACGGCATATGACCCTAGCAGTTGCGCCGCCAGATTTTAATTAATACAATCAATCAATCAATCAATCAGTTGGAACTAGTTCCTGACCATCCCCCTTTGCTGAACTTTTACAGTGTTTCAGTAACACAGAGAATAGGGCAGCATGCTCTCCAATACATGTTTCTCTAACTGTCAGCACCAAACTACGTACAGTGTATACATTACACTTCCTTAAAAAAAAAAAAATGGTGATACTCAAACAAGCCTCAGAGTCCCCTGGGAGTGAGGACCATAAATGCCCCCACCACCCGCCCCTCTCCCAGTGACAACTCAACGAGCTGCCTGGAAACACTTTCTGATTCACCCCTACTTCATTTCTGAAACATTCGTGGCCTTTTCTCTAACTTTTGCTCTGTTGAGCACCACCTCTCCTCCTCTAAACCTCACCTTCTCTTCTTGACTGAGACTCAGCTGTCTTAGGCAACTGATAGCAAACTTTCTTCTGTTTTCTCCTACTTTCTCTATACTCATTTCAAAGCCAAATGTGGTTGTGTATATGTACACAATTACTTATCTTGCTCTGGTGTTCTTGAACTTGATTCTTTTGAATTCCCTACTCTTAGGCTTTGGCTTTCCTGTCATTCTCTGACTAAATATATCTGTGTTGTTTACTTATCCCCTAATTCCACTGACTATGAATTTTTTTTGACTATCTTACTTCTACTATGGAACACATCCTATCCATTTCTCCTTTCTCTGAAATCTCCATTCTAGGAGATTTCAATGTCCACCCCCCACTTTTGGCTCTCTTTTCACTGATCCGCCTGGTGAACAAGCCTAACGTCTTTTCTATCCATAATGACCTTCAGCAGCTTGTACAGCACCCTACCCTTATCCCTGACCGCCTTAGAGAGAGCTCCAACATATTCGACCTCTTCCTTACAACTAATTCTTCTGCTTACACTGTTAATCTTTCCTCTCCGTTGGACTGCTCTGATTACAACCTTATTACCTTAACCTTTCCTGTCGCTCTGGTACGGCCTGTGGACCATCCAAAGAAAGGCCGACTGTGACACTTTGGAGCTGTGAATTGAGAAGCCCTCAGGTAGTACTTCTTTGATTTTCCCTGGAATGATTATTGCTTCCATGGCCGGGAGCTGTCTGTGTGTGCCTTGCGGAATATGGAGGTTATTCTCTCTGGCATAAAAGCATACATTCCCTTCTCATATCCTATGACTATTGCAAGAAAACCTTGGTTTAATCACGCTTACTCCAATGCTGTCCACAACAAGGAGAGGGCCTATGAAAGGAACCAGAGTCAACCCACCCGTGAATCACATCTATTTTATGTTTCTGCCTGGAATCGTGTTAAATCCGTTCTTTGCACTGCTAAAAATTATTTCATCCTTACTAAATGCTCTCAACTCTCCAACTCGAATTCTTCCTTCTCCTTCTGACACCTTGCCAAAAACCTTTCCAACAACTATATCTCATCATCCTTCCCTCCTCTTTTCTACTGTGATGGTTCTGTAGCTATTTCATGTACTGATAAAGCAGATCTCTACACTCAGACTTTCTCCTCCAATTTCACCTTAGATGATTCTGGTGCTGTTCCTCCATCATTCCCCCCCCCACCCGACTTCCTCATGGGTGACATTGAAAAATCATCAGCTGATGTATTTTCTGCCATCACTGCCTTCATTCAGCCAGTCCCAAAGATGGGTGACCATTCCCAACCCTCTAACTATCATCCAAATGCTTTAACATCCTGTGTCTCAAAAGTTTTCCAGTCAATTCTTAACAGAAAAATTTTTAAAGCATCTTTCCTATCACAACCTCCTTTTTGATCATCAGTATGGGTTCCGTCAGAGACGCTCAACTGGCGATCTTCTCACATACTTTTCAGACTCCTGGTCATCCTCCTTTCGTGACTTTGGCGAAATCTTTGCCATTGCACTTGACATCTCAAAGGCTTTCGATAGAGTCTGGTATATATCTCTAATTTCCAAACTGCCTTCATGCGGTTTCTATCCTTCTATCTGTGCCTTCATCTCTAGCTTCCTTTCTGGTCGTTCTATTGCCGCTGTTGTAGACGGCCATCGTTCTTCTCCTAGATCTATCAATAGTGGTGTTCCTCAGGGCTCTGTCCTATCACCAACTCTCTTCCTTTTATTCATCAATGACCTTCTAAGCTGTACATCTAACCCTAACCACTCATATGCTGATTATTCCATCCTTCACCTTTTCATTCAGTTCCTGCAACGTCCATCTCAGCATTTACTTCAACAAACATAGGATTACATAGGAACGCAAACAGCAACAGACCTTCTGGTCCTTTTGAGGCTGTTTGTTACAGAGTAGACTATGACTACAAGATCTATCTCTACATGCTGAAGGATAAGAATAGTAAAGCAAGAAGGCTCCCCCCACCCTCAAACCCCCCAGGAAAAAGTGAGAAAAACCACCATGGAGCATGAAAAAACTGACATGGAAATTTCATAGGAAATACTGGAAAGGAAGGGTCACATTCTGCTCTACTTTATCTGTAAGCTACCTGTTTGAGTAACATGAAAGAGAAAGTAATCAAATAAACTAATTACTACGGCATGACATTATAAACGGGTATGTTGAGTTAACGAAGCATCTGTAGACGTAACAACATGATTACGGTAATCTCATGGTCTCAGTTGGACTCTGTGGGAATTTAAAAGATACAGATAAACTTGAATATAACTAATAATCCTGTGGTCTCAGTTGGACTTTGCAGGAATTCAAAAGTTACAGATACACATAAATATAGTAATCCCATGGACTCCGTTGGACTCTGCGGGAAGAAACTTAAAACATTATCACAAAAGAATTAAGGTAGGCAGCAGTTAATCAGGCCCCAGCTCTGTTCATTCCACTGAGACTAGGAACTTTCCCACGTGGGACAAGCACACAAGTCACTTCCTGAAGCAGTGATCCCTGGTAAATTAAAAAAAAAAAAAAAGATGGGGGTCACTTAACCAACAGGGACCCTCAGTGATCCACAACCCATCACAAGTCGAAAGTATGAGCAGTGACCATTAACTCAGGGCTATTTGTGCACATCCTAATCTGTGCATATACTATATTTGCATTTAATAAATTGATCCAGGGTCTAAAAAATAAAATACAATAGAAAATTATACATTCACAAGTGTTTTATTCAGGAGTAAACAGATTAAGCTGGGGGTTAGATGACAAATACTTATCCAGGTGACCTTTAAAGGTCAATAATGTATTACAATTTACTACATTGGAGGGCAGTTTATTCCATATATTTACATCCCTATTAAAGAAGAAGTGCTTAGCTTCATTTGACTGGAATCATTTGCCAATTATTTTATGCCCACTGGCAAAAGTATAATTCAAGTGATCAACTGTGAAGTATTTATCAACAGCCATATTATCATGTCCTTTGAATATTTTGAATACTTGAATTAGATCTTCTTGTAACCTCCGTTTAGTTAGGGTAAATAGATTCAGGGCTTCTAAACGTTCCTCGTATGGTTATTTCTCAAGCTAAGTATCATCTTTGTCATCCTTCACTGCACACTTTCAAGCTTTTCCATATCCTTTTTATAATATGGTGACCAAAACTGAACACAGTACTCCAGGTTCGGTCGTACTAGGGAATTACACAAATTGAGAATTATATTAGCGGATTTATATTCAAGTGCTCTGCCTATGAATCCAATCAGTGTATTGACTTTTTTCACATTTGTGCATTGTTTACTTAGTTTCAAATCGTTTCTTATTATAACTCCTAAGTCTTTCTCATGGTTTACTCTATCAAGTTGGACATTATTTATGCTACAGCTAGCTCTTGCATTTTTACTGCCAATGTTTGGCAGTTTCCATTTATTAATTTTGAAATCCATTTGCCAAACTTGGTCCCAGTTAAATAGTCAATCAAGATCTCTGTGAATTGCCTGCCTTTGCAATGCTGTATTTGTCTCTGTTACCTATTTTAGTATCGTCAGCAAATTTTGAAATTTTAAAACATAATCCTTCATCAATGTCATTTCAATATATTAAGAAAAGAATTGGACCTAGCACTGAACCCTGTGGCACTCCACTTGTAATGGTTATCCGGTCTGACTCCTTTCCATTTATTACAACTCTCTGCCTTCGTCCGGTGAGCGCATCATCTACCCACCTGAGAACACTGCCGCTGAAACCATGTGCCTTTGGCTTCTGAAGGAGTCTTTTGTGTGGAACTCTGTCAAAAGCCTTTTCAAAAAGCTTTTTGTAAATCAAGGTAAACAACATCTACATATTTAGTGTCATCGTACATCCTCAGTGTATCATCGAAAAAGTCAAGCAGATTCGTGAGGCATCAGCAATTATTACAAAAACCATGTTGCAAATCTTTGATGAGATTGTTTGATTATAAGTGTTTCACAAACTTGTCTATGATAATAGTTTCAAGCAATCTGCAAATCACCGATGTTAAACTATTTGGGCGGTAGTTTTCTGGTTGAGCTCTGTTGCCTTTTTTGAATATTGGGGTTATGTTAGCAAGTTTCCATTCATGTGGCACCTTACTGCTCTTAAATGATAAGTTAAAAAGTTCGGATAAAGGCTTTGATATTTCATATTGTAGTTCCTTCAAAACACGCGGAAATATTTTGTCCGGTCCCGGTGTTTTATTCTCTTCTAAAATGCTAATTTCAAGTAGTACGTCGTGATCACTAACTGTAATGTCAGTGATTATGTTGTCCTCTTCTATAGGAATGGGGGAAAGAGCAGGAATCGTATTTATATTTTCTGTTGTAAATACTGACGAGAAAAAAGTATTTAGAATTTTCACCATCATAGTTTCATCATCAGTATGCTCTCCGTTATCTGTGATTAAGAGACCGATTTTGGGTGTTAATACTTTTTTGCTTCTTATGTAACTGAAAAATTCTTTGGGATTTGATTTAATGATACTTGCAATATGTGCCTCAAGGTTTTTCTTACTGCATTTGATTATTATTATTATTATTTTTTTTTTTGGCTTTCCATCGAAGGACATCATATTTATTTTTATCACTTTGACTCTTTGGTATTATAATCTTTATATGCAATTTTTTTGCTTCCGGACAGTGTGTGATGTCGGAGTTCCATCATTTGGGTTTAGAATTTTTGGCAGGCCTTCTGTTACGCATTGGAATACATAACCTGACAGCACTGTTGAGAGTTTCTGTAAACAGAATCCACGCATCATTGATATCTAAAGTTTCGGCAATAGGATGCCAGTCACTTGCACAAACTATCTAACTATATCTATCTATTGCCAGACGCCTCAATCCCGCACGCAGTGACCACAAACAAATCGCCTCCATGTCGCTCTGTCCCCCGCCATTTCACTATTTCACTACCCCGCTCCCAACTCACACCCCCTTCTCTCAAGTACCTCTTCACCCCATCCCTCCATCTCATCCTGTGCCTCCCCCTCCCTCTCCCCCCTTCCACCTCACTCATATACACTCTTCTCGTCAGTCTTTCATGCTCCATCCTCTCCACATGCCCAAACCACCATAACCCGCTGAGTCACACCGACGTACGATGCACGTCGCTATTTTTTTTCGCAGAAAGACCCAAAAACGTGCATTGTACGTCATGCAATTGCATGGCCCATTGTGTGCACATTTTTCAACATTCGTGGGTGATTTTTGGTAGGCATATGTGGGAGACCTTCCTCTACCTGCTGTCAAATGGGGATACTGCCTGGCCCCATCTAACACCCCTTCCCCCCTTCCCCCCACATTGGGCAGTTCACCTGTTAGCAGTAACCTAGCCAGTAAAGGTATGTTGCCCCACGGTCTCTCCAATGTCGAAATTCACGGTGAAAGTGATTCCTGAGGTGGAGGACAAAGAAACAAAGAAGCTATAGGTAGAAACAAACAGAAGTGATGAGGTGGTAATGTCGTAAAGGAAGGTGCCATATACTGGGGTTTTTGGTGAGTGATCAATGCTTATATAAAAACATGTATATCACAGTGTGAAAACTAACATAGACTTGTACTACACATAAATTCGTACCAAATAAATGAAATTAATACGTAATTTAAAGCGGCTTGAATTAGTTAACCCTTCCATAGTTTTTCTTTAGCCAGGTACCCTGAAAAAGAAAGAAAACGTAAGGTTGAGTGACACCTGAATCAACATTTTTTTACCTCAGGATCGCGATTTCTCTATGAATTTTCGATGTTTCTCACCAAAAGCGAAGGTTTCAGCCAAAAAACAAAGTCGAAAATTGGTCTGGACCTGGGGGTAGGCTGGGAAAAAAAACGGTTGGGACTGAACGGGTTAAACTCTGTTAGAAAATCTCTCTGCTCAGTATTTACTCTTGATTTTGTTATACCAATTACGTCATAATCATCAGTAAAGACAAGGGCCTCTAAATCAGAAAATTTATCATGCAGACTATGTGCATTTACAAGAAGAGCTTTAATGTGTTTTCTCTTCCTATGTGGGGAGCTTCCATTACTTATTGATTCATTGGATCGCATTACAGCTACGTTTGCCTTCCTTGATGCTTGTATTTTCTCCAGAAAATCTTACTGCATCACTAAGCTAACGACCGAGACAGGGAGAACCAATGGCACTCAAATGCAGTCTATCATTTGCAAATAATGTTCGCTGCTCTGTGAAGGCAGAGGGGTGAGAGAGCCATGTTCTCGTCTCCGCCTTCAAGGTATCGAGATATGGTGATCGGGATGCCATAAGTGGGAAGACAAACAAACAGGAAAATCATCCCAACTTTAATATATAAGACAATATATACAAAACACTTAACAAGTATATAACTCCCCGGCATGTAACAGTAATCTCCTCCGTCACACTCTCTCAACAAAAGCACAATAAAGGTAATACCTGTTATCAGTACTAAGAGGGGGTAGAGCAGAGCTAGAGGGGTGAGTTATACCTGGTGCACGAGGTCGTTTTACTGTACAGTAACCGAGAAGGCAGAAGCTCCAGCCCAACGGAACTTGTGCTTCAGAGAACAGCTAGCAGGTATCAGGAGGCGAGGTGTTGCAGTGGAGAAGCCTGGCTGTGTTCTGCCGGAGGAAGTGACGGCTGCGGCCAAACAAGCTTCCCAAATGACTCCTGAGGTGGTACTGGGGCTTCAAACTATCTGCAGTTTGAAACGCCATGTCAGCAGCAGAGGTTGAGGTAGTGGTTGGAGTGACCTTAATAATGAGCGAACGTCAGCTCCGTGAAGTGGCAAAGCACTGTTCCCAAAGAGGGTATAATGAAACCATGACACTGCACCCCAAAGAAGAATCTACTGCAAAGTAGATACAAGAGATTAGTAGGCCTAGGGTAGCCTACTTAAAATGTCTGCCCCTAAATTATCTTTGCCGGCAATGTAGACAATCCTGAACTTGTAGGCCTGCAATCTTAAAGACCATCGTAGTAGGCGGTAATTTTTACCCATGAAAGTTGCTAAGTATACCAAAGGCCAATGATCTATCTCTAAAAGAAACTCTTTCCCTCTGAGATAAAAGTCAAACCTTAAGATTCCAAACACGATTGCCAGGCACTCTCTCAATAGTCGAGTACCTCTTTTCCCTGTCGAATACCTTTCTACTTGCATAGGAGACGGGATGAAGACAGTCGTCGTAATACTGGAGCAGCACAGCTCCCAGTCCATTTTGGGAGGTGTCGGTTCATAGAACAAACATGCGATTTGGATCAGGGAGGTGAAGAATTGGGTGGGAACACAATGTTGATTTGGGATAGTTGAAGCGGCTGTGGAGATCTTCAGTCCAAGCGAGAGGTTCGCGGCTAGTCTTTTTCAGCAGGCCTGACAAGGGGCCGGTGTATTCGGAGCCCTAAGGGATGAAAACCTTGTAGAATGACACAAGACCCAGGAAGCTATGTAAGAGTTTCTACCATCCAGCTGGAGCCCAAGGTATTGGATGGTTTCTACCCCAAATCTGCATTTTGAAGCTTTGATGGTGAGTTGGTGTTGTCTCAACCTGTCCAGCACAAGGCAATGGGTGTTAAGGTGTTGTGACCAGTCTTTAGAGTGGATGAATATGTTGTCAAAATAAAAGGACACATTAGGTAAGCCAGCAAGAACAACTCTCATCAAACCAAATGGCATACGGGTATATTCCATGAGACCCATATGAGTGAGAAGAGCTGTCAGGGACTTTGCTCTGTCGGATATAGGTTCCTGATAGTAGGCCTTGCAGAGATCAAGTTCTGAAAAATATATGCAACCAGAAAACTTATGCAAGTCCTCTTCCATATTGCAGGTAGGCTCTGCATGGAAAACTGTAATTGAGTTTAGCTGACGGTAATCAGATTCCATCCTTATGTACTTCTTTACCATTACCACTGGAGAACAGTGAGGCGAGAAGGAGTGTTGGATGATTCCTTGCTGCAGGTGTGTATCAATCTCTTGCTTGAAGAAGGGTTTGAGGTGAACCGGGACCTGGTAGACTTTTAGCTCGCAGTCTATCAGTGGTGGTGAGTAAGATGTCATGTTCAGTGGTGTTAGTACAACCAGGATTATTGGAAAAAAAATCACAAAACTCACCCAATAGTTCCTTTAGGGTTGCTTGTTGATGTTCCGACAGAAAATAACAAATTTCAGGCTCAATGTTCAGACGCTCGTCACTCAGGCCATCAGGGGTCATTGGTAACTGTCTGGAGTAATCATGATCGTCATTCGCAATGACTTGAGCTACTTCTCCGATGGCATGAGGATCCAGATGTTCGAGCAAATCAATCTCGTCTAAAGCAGCTGCTTGCATAACCTGTGCCCTGCAGCTGTATTTCTTCAATAAATTTACAAGATAAGGTTTAGGTCCTTTAGGCTCTTCAGTTAAATAATCTTCTTTAATCCTTTTCTCCAGGACCTCTTATGGGCCACTGGTATCACTCGAGAACAGAACTAGCACTTCGTCTCTTGGCTTGAACTGCTGATCTTGGAAGCGTGCGTCAAAGTAGGCCTTTTATCTGCTACTACTGATGTCTGCGTTTTGAGCAGCAATCTTGGCACATTCCTCGAGCATGTCCCGTAGTTCAGTGACATATTGATAGCTGCTTCGCTCCTGGCCCTGGAAAGTACGATCTTCCCAGAGGTCTCTCAATGCCGTCAGAGGTCCTCTCACGGAATGACCATACAGCAAGTCGAAATCGGAGAAGCCAGTCCTGTCACTGGGAACTTCCCTGAGGGCGAACTAAGTAGGGATTAGGTACCTGTGCCATTCCCTAGGCTTTTCTTCACACAGTTTCTTAAGCGAAGCCTTCAAGGGTCCGTGTAACCTCTCAATCCGCCCATTCCCAGAAGGATGGTAGGGGCTCGTGAAGATGGGTTTCACCCTTTAGCAGCTTGTGTAGTTCAGCCATCAGATTAGAGGTAAACCAAGTCCCACGGTCCGACAGGACTTCCCTAGGGATGGCAACCCTGGAAAAGATGGACAGTAAAGCCTCAGCTACAGATATAGAATCTGTGTCCCTCAGATGTACTGCTTTGGGGAAACCAGTGGCAAAGTCAACTAACGTTAGGATATACCTGTGGCCTTCCGAGGACGGGGGTAAGAGGGGACCAACAATAGGCATCGGCATCAGAGGAGCTGGACGGACTCTGCCTTTTACCGAGAGCCGTTGGCACTTGTTGCAGGACCTGCAAAAATCTCTTATGTTGGCACCCATACCTGGCCAGAAAAATGATCCATGATTTTCATCTCTCTTCCTGTGCGAAAAGTGCCAGTGAGAGGACTCTCATGGGCAACAGAAAGAATTAACCCGTAAACCACGACTATGCCCAATTGGTCACTCAGTAAGCGACATCGACTATGCCCGATTGAGTCGCTACCTGGCTAGCCAAAGTGAGCTAAATATTCAGCCGGTGACAGCCGGCAACTCCACACTACCTGAGGCTGACCCACTGTCGTGTTCAGTGACCCAACGACCAGCATGAGAGGTGGAAGTGTTGACAGGTCTCTGCCCACGGGGGCACAGAG
>JAGKTI010023957.1:0-14576 GCA_018397915.1 Birgus latro
AGCAGTGCGTGTGGATGGCAAACTGAGTGAATCTTTCCATTTGAAGGTTGGATTGAAACAAGGATGTGTCATGTCTCCATGATTGTTCAATCTGTATATGGATGGGGTTATAAAAGAGATACAAGGTCGGGCAGTGGATGTTGGAGTGGCCCTAGTGAGAGAGGGCAGTGTTTGGAAACTCCCTGTACTGTTGTTTGCAGATGATACTGTGTTGTTGAGCGAAGACGAAGGGGAGCTGCAAGGCTTGGTAGATGAGTTTGGGAGTGTGTGTAAGAAACGGAATCTGAAGGTGAATGTGGGGAAGAGTAAAGTGATGGTCTTCGAGAGAAGTGAAGCCAGTGAGTGTACAGTGAGATTGGATGGGAAGGATATGGAGAATGTGAGTGAATTTAAGTACTTGGGCAGTGTGATGAGTAAGGATGGAAGTCTGGAGGGTGAAGTGCTCGAAAGGGTGCTGCAGGGAAGGAAGGTTGCTGGTTCGTTGAAAGCAGTGATAAGAAACAGGGAGGTGAGCATGGAAGTGAAAAAGTTGTTACATGACAGTATTGTGATACCAACTCTAACATATGGAAGTGAAGCTTGGACCCTGTTGGAAGGACAGAAGTCAAGTCAAGAGTGAGAGCTGTGGAAATGAGTTATTTGAGGAGCACGTGGAGTCACATGGAGAGACAGACTAACAAATGAGGAAGTGAAGGAGCGTTGTGGTGTGGTTGAGGACGTGATGGGAAGCGTTAGGAGAAACATGTTAAGGGTGTTTGGGCATGTGGAGAGGATGGAGAGTGAAAGACTGGTGAGGAGAGTGTATGTGAGTGAGGTGGAGGGGGCGAGAGGGAGGGGGAGGCCGAGGATGAGATGGAGGGATGGAGTGGAGAGGTATATGAGAGAGGGGTGTGTGAGTTGGGAGCGTGGTAGTGAAATGGCAGGGGACAGAGTGACATGGAGGCGAATTGTTTGTGGCCACCCCGTACGGGATTGAGGCGTCTGGCAAAAAAAAGATAGACAGATCCCAACCACCAACTGACAATTCTGTTCAGTGTAGGAAGAATCTCTCATCTGATAAGTACTATTGTTGTCTTGGGTTGGCTGTGGCAGAGCCCATCTCCTACAATGGTAACTGGCCAATGCCACTTTGGCACTCCACAGCATGTGTTTTAAATTCACTGTTTATTTACTTATTTGTAAATAATACAATAAAAAACTAAACTTGCTCAGTCATTTCATCGTCATCATTTAACCTGTTATTACATGTAATACAATGACAGCTCATGGCTAGAATATAAGTAAGTTGCAAAGTAAATTTAAGTTCTATAAGGAGTACTCACAGTTTTAGGTATTCAGAGGATTTGAAGAAACCAAACTCCCACAAATCTTAAGGTGATACTACACTCCTCACCTACCAACATGTACTCACCTGCTCAGCCAATCTGTCTTCAGCAGCTGTGAGGGCTAAGATACGTGACTGTGTAGCTGCCACACTAAGACTGTCCTCTGCCCAAGCTTTCATACACATATTGTGCAGGACTGTGTGTGCCCGTTCAACTTCTCCCACACTAACTTGCCTGTGAATGTTGCCAAGGAGATGATGACAGCATACATGCATTATTGTTGCATAGTGTACATTATTCACATGTAAAAAATCCTGGTAGAAAGGAAAAAAAAATGAAAAAGCTTCCAACATTATTAATCCAAATTTAATATTTTACTAAATATATGAGAGAGCTGATATATTTTTTTTTTTCCCCACCCTACAGAAAAGACATTTAGAGGAGTAGACTGTAGCACCAGTCGAGCAGGGCAGTACTCCCAAGGTGGATGGAAGGCTGATGACAGGGAGAGCTGGAGCTCCCGTTTCATCAGCCTTCAGGACTTGTTCCTGACCATCCCCCCTTGCTGAACTTTTTCAGTGTCTCAGTAACACAGAGAGTAGTCCAGCATGCTCTCCAATACAAGTTTCTCTAACTGTCAACACCAAACTACATGCACACTACACACTACACTTCCTTTTCAAAATCTGTAAAATGGTGCACAAAAATCATGCCTCGGAGTCCCCGGGGGGGGGGGGGGCATAAATGCCCCCACCATCCACCCCCCCCCCGGTGACGACTCAAAGAGCTGCCTGGAACCACTGTCTGACTCACTCCTTCTTCATTTCTGTAACATTCACGGCCTTTCCTCTAACTTTCGCTCTGCTGAACACCCATTCTTCTCCTCTAAACCTCACCTTCTCTTTCTCAAAGAGACTCAGCTGTCTGAGGCAACTGACAGCAAACCCTTTTCTGTAACCTCCTACTTTCTCTATTCTCATTTCAAAGCCAATGGTGGCTGTTGCGTATATGTATGCAACGATCTATCTTGCTCTCGTGTTCCTGAACTTGATTCTTCTGAATTCTCTACTCTCTGGCTTCGGCTCTCCTGTCATTCTCTGACTAAATATATCTGTGCTGTTTACTTATCACCTAATTCTACTGACTATCAAAAATTCTTTGACTATCTCACTTCTACGATGGAACACATTCTATCCATTTCTCCTTTCTCTGAAATCTCCATTCTAGGAGATTTCAATGTTCACCACCACCTTTGGCTCTCCTCTCCTTTCACTGATCCACCTGGTGAACAAGCCTACATCTTTTCTATCCTCAATGACCTACAGCAGCTTGTACTGCACCCTACCCGTATCCCTGACCACCTTGGAGACAGTTCCAACATACTTGACTTCTTCCTAACAACTAATCCTTCTGCTTACACTGTTAAACTTTTCTCTCCGTTGGGCTCCTCCGATCACAACCTTATTACCTTAACCTGTCCTATCGCTCCAGTATGGCCTGTGGACCCTCCAAAGAAACGCCGCCTGTGGCACTTTGGAGCTGCAGATTGGGAGGCCCTCAGGCAGTACTTCATTGATTTTCCTTGGAGTGATTATTGCTTCCATGGCCGGGGGCCATCTGAGTGTGCCTTGCGCATTACAGAGATTATTCTCTCGGGCATGGAAGCATACATTCCTTTCTCATATCCTCTGACTATTGCAAGAAAGCCTTGGTCTAATCACACTTGTTCTAATGCTGTCCACAACAAGGAGGGGGCCTATAAGAGGTACCGGAGCCAACCCACCCCTGAATCACATCTTTTATATATTTCTGCCCGGAATCGTGCTAAGTCTGTTCTTCGCTCTGCTAAAAATAATTTCATCCGTGCTAAATGTTCTCAACTCTCCAACTCGAATTCTTCTCGCTCCTTCTGGCACCTTGCCAAAAACCTTTCTAAAAACTTTACCTCATCATCCTTCCCTCCTCTCTTCTACTCTGATGGCTCTGTAGCTATTTCTTCTACTGATAAAGCAGATCTCTTTGCTCAGACTTTCTCCTCCAATTCCACCTCAGACGATTCCGGTGCTATTCCTCCATCACTTCCTCCCTCTGACTTCCTCTTGACTGACATTAAAATTTCTTCAGCTGATGTATTTTCTGCCATCACTGGCCTCAATACTAACAAGGCACATGGTCCTGATGGAGTCCCTCCTGTTATCCTCAAAAACTGTTTCTGTGCTTACACCCTGCCTAGGTAAACTCTTTTGCCTTTGTCTCTCAACTTGTACCTTTCCTTCTTGCTGGAAGTTTGCTCTCATTCAGTCAGTCTCAAAGAAGGGTGACCATTCCCAACCCTCTAACTATCGTCCAATTGCTTTAACATCCTGTGTCTCAAAAGCTTTCAAGTCAATTCTTAATAGAAAAATTTTAAAGCATCTTTCCTGTCACAACCTTCTTTCTGATCGTCATTATGGGTTCCGTCAGGGATGCTCCACTGGCAATCTTCTCACCTACCTTTCAGACTCCTGGTCATCCTCCTTTCAGGACTTTGGCGAAAGCTTTGCCATTGCACTTGACATCTCAAAGGCTTTTGATCGAGTCTGGCATAAATCTTTAATTTCCAAACTGCTCTCCTACGGTTTCTAACCTTCTATCTGTGCTTTCATCTCTAGCTTCCTTTCTGGTCGTTCTATAGCCGCTGTTGTAAATGGCCATCGTTCCTCTCCTAGACCTGTCAACAGTGGTGTTCCTCAGGGCTCTGTCCTATCACCAACTCCCTTCCTTTTATTCATCAATGACCTTCTAAGCTGTACATCTAACCCTATCCACTCATATGCTGATGATTCCACCCTTCACCTTTCCATTCGGTTTCCGCAATGTCTATCTCAGCAGTTACTTCAACAAAAAAGGGATGAGGCTATGGCACATCTAATGTCTGACTTGGCTCGTATCTCTGATTGGGGTAAAAATAATCTTGTTATTTTTAATGCATCAAAAACTCAGTTCTTACACTTATCAACCCAACAAAATCTTCCTCAGGATTACCCACTAATGTTTAATAATGAACAGTTATGTCCTGCATCATCCTTGAATGTTTCATTCTCTCGGGATTTGTCTTGGAAAGAACATATTACATCTCTTGTGAAATCTGCTTCCAAGAGATTAGGTGTGCTAAGCCGATTCCGTACTTTCTTTACCCCTGCACAGTTGTTGACCTTGTACACGGGTTTTATTCGCCCGTGTATGGAGTACAACTCTCATGTGTGGGGAGGCTCCCAACATGCAGCTCTTCTCAATAGGGTGGAGTCAAAGGCTTTTCATCTCATTAACTCTCCTCCTCTTACTGATTCCCTTCAACCTTTGTCTCTTCGCCGCACTGTTGCATCTTTATCTCTCTTCCATCGCTACTTCAAAGGTCACTGTTCCTCTGAACTGTCTGCTTGCATCCTTCCACCTCTACGACGGGCACGTAGCACCCGTCTAGCAACAAACTCTCATCCCTTTTCTGTCCAACTCTCTAATGCAAGAGTTAACCGTTACTCTCAGTCCTTCATTTATGCAACTGGTCAACTCTGGAACTGTCTTCCTCTGTCTGTATTTCCTACTTCCTATGATCTCCAGTCTTTCAAACGCAGTGTGTCCAGGCATCTCGAAATGAATGGATTTTGAATTTGGCGCTCCTTTGTATTGTTTTTGCTTTTTCTTGGAAGAAACAGTATGCAGGCCTGTGGCCTTTGGTTCCTTCTTCCTTGCATTAAAAAAAAAAAAAAAAAAAAAAAAAAAAAAAAAAAACTCCCAGGCATGGAAATGATGATGAGAATTATTTCCTACTCAGAGAGATGAGGAGAGGGTGCAGTACTGCTTGTCTTTAGTTAGACAAGCACACTGCAGCCCTACCCGGTCACTTAGCACTTGCTGAAATGCTCAAATGAGTCATTTCTGGATCATGCTTTGCGTAGCTAGAAACCAACGATTATGTGTTGATGCGGGGGCAAGTTCTTCGTTGCCTAACTCTGCTCCTACAAACAATGCACACAAATAGGAGGAAATTTCAACTGACATGAAATTGAAACAAGCCCATCTGTAACCCAACTGCAACCATCATGCCAAGTTTCATTAAAAAAAAAAGATATAAAGATATAATGATGCTAACCGCCATCATGGCCGAAAGACATTTTATGATGGCTAAGACTAATCTGACTCTTCCTCTAATGGCTAGAAGTGGAGATAACACCAAATCATTTATGCAGACCAAGCTGAAAAATCAGTAGAAAAAGTGACTCAGACCCAACCATCATCAAACTGTTCAGGTTAAGTCCTGGTTTTAATTGGACTGTAAACAACATGTCAGTACTGCCTCCACACATCATGCAGATGCTAACTCCACTCTCATGGAAGGTGAGAGAGTTTAAATCTGTTTTCTTCAAAATCTGGGATGTTTTTGCACTATGCTAATATGACAAGTCAAAAGGATTAAAAGGATACTAAAACCATGTCACTTTATAATGATTTTAAGCACAAACTGCTCCCAAAGACTGGCACTTGCTTTTTGAAAGTGATAAGTAATCCTTTTAAGACCCAGACCCCCAAGTCTAAGACACCTCAAGTCTTGGACATTTTGGACTCAGGTTCTTGGACTCCAAAAAAAATAAAATAAAATAAAATAAAATAAAATAAAATAAAAAAATAATAAAATCCATCCATCCATCCATCATCCAATCCTACGTTGCCCCATGAGGAGTGTAGGAGCCCGGGGATAGGCAAGTTGGTCCTGACATTTAAGATGAGAGTGACCAGCCTCACTCATCCCTGAGTGGCATTACGTGAGCAATACACCCCAACCACACCGACTGGAGCGCCGTAATTACCCACTAAACCACCAGGCGCCATAATTTGGTTATATGGTTACCACCCAGCACAGTAAATGGTTTCCCGGTGTACAGGAAACCATTTGGCTTGTCACTCAGTGTAGAGTCACCCACAGGCAGAAGGAAGAGGAAAGAATGAAAGAAAGAAAGACAAAAGAGAGAGTGTAAAGCCACCCTTAGGCAGAAGGACGAGGAAAGAATTAAGTAAAGAAAGACAGAAGAGGAAGGAAGAAATGGAGGGAGGAGAGGAAAGGGCAGACAACCGAGAGCAGCACTACATTGAGTGAGTGGATGGTGAGTGCCCCCACCAACCACAATAAAAATAAATAAATAATAAATAATCATAAAAGCCGATATGTGTTCATCCCCATTTTAAATATGCCAACCACTGACGAAGCGCTGTGTTTTGGCGAGTAGTTCCTTTGACATCCGACAGAGCACCCCTGCATTATCCCCACTTTCCTCCTACCTACCGTCATGACTGCACACTCGTCACTATGGCTGCCCACATGCCTGTTTTTGTGAATAAACAGGGAATAAACCATAATAACTCGCCACTAGACAACATGGGAATTTACAGTGTTGTGGAGTGTTAAGAAATTAGAACAAAATGCAAAGGGAGGCGATGGTTCAATCGGTAGAGAGGCGGCTTTCAGTCCTACGGACCCAGGTTCAAATCTCGGCTGGGGCAGGGAACAGTTTAAGGATTTGAATTTCATTAAAAGCAAGCTTTACTGATCTACCAGAAGACCCGCCGACATGTAAAAATACCCCCGCTAATACCAATACACCAGTTCTGTATGAGACAGCCCTAGCATGTATTCAATATGGACGGTTGGTGTTAGCGCCGAAGTGGTGACATGTAGAGAGGTGTATGGTATGTAGGAGGACTGCAGGGCCTTGATAGCAGGCTGTAAAGCCTATACCCAGAGTCGGTCACATTAAAAAAAAAAAAAAAAAGTGCAGAGTGGAACAATGGTGTGTTGCAACTGACATGGTGAAAGTAAGAACAGAATGTGCAGTTCGTTTCGTTTCGTTTCATTTTTGAAGGCTCCAACATGCTTGGATGCGTCGGCCTTGGTCACCTAATGGCGGCTCTCACGCTGCTCGATCCCTGGCAGCCTCCCTGTTCAGTTCCTTTAATGACCTCGTCCCATGTCTTTTTCGGTCTACCCCTCCCCCAATATTAACACCTCTCACCCTCTGTACCCAATTATCATCCCCCATCCTCTCCACATGTCCAAACCACCTCAGCCTACCTCTCCTCATCACAACACCAATACACTCCAGTCCCATCCTACCTCTCAACTCTTCCATCGTATACCCAGCCCCCCAAGGCCTTGCACGCAGGGATGCACTGCACATCCACCTAATCATTGTCATTTCTGTATGTTTAAACCTGTGAATATCCTCTTCCTTTCCTGCCCAGGTCTCACTACCGTAGCGCATCACACTCCTAACACATGCTGCATACAAAGACCCCTTAGCACGTAAGGAGAGTCCTCTCAATGTCAGGAGAGGCAACAGCTCCCTGAACTTCTTCCAACCACTTCTCACCCTAGCAACCGAGCTAACTCCAGCCCCACCTCCGGCACATAACATGTCTCCCAAATAACNAAACTCCTCCACACACTCAAGAGACTCACCTGCAAGTTCAACCCTCTCACGCCTAACAATCTCCACCTGCTCTCCCCGACACGCCGCACACATGAAATCAGCATCATCTCGCAGTCTACCTCTAATACCACTACATCTCTTGTGCACCCATTTATCACAAACACTACACAAGATGGAATTACTTCCCACACCATTGTGGCAAACTGCACATGGCCACTCTCCCTCTCCTCTGATTGTACTGCCACCAACCCTAGATATCATCACTTTTGTTTTATCTGCATTTACCCTTAAGCCCTTGTACCCCATACCATCTCTCCACTTCTTAAATCTTTCCTCCGCCTCCTTTTCATTCTCTGCAATCAACACCAAATCATCAGCATACAACATCTCCCATGGGAGTCCATCTCTGAAGTCACGTGAAAGGGCTTCAAGCACCATGATAAACAAGGGACTCAAAACTGACCCCTGATGCACACCAACATTCACGGAAAACTCATCACTCAAAACTCCATTCACTCTTACCTGGGTGCGAGCACCCATGTACATGGCCATAACCACCCTAACCAGCCACTCTTCCAACCCTAGCTTTCTCACTGCCCACTTCACCACCTCTCTAGGGACTCTGTCAAAGGCCTTTTTCAAATCAACAAAAACAAAATACAATTCCCTTTTCTTTCCAATATATTTTTCCTGAAGCTGTCGAACAATGAATATGGCATCAGTGGTCCCCCTGCCTGGCATAAACCCAAACTGCATCTCATCGATACTCACTCTTTCTCTAATCATACCTTCTAGAACTATCTCCATTACTTTCATTATCTGATCTAAGAGCTTTATACCTCTGTAATTTCCCCTTTCCAGGGCATCACCCTTCCCTTTGTACACATTTACAATTACACTCTTCAGCCAATCATCTGGGACAACACACTCATATATAATCATATTTATCAGGTCAGTGACTAACCTCACCCCAGTATCTCCAGAGGCCTTCAACATTTCGGCAGTCAACCCAGACACACCTGCTGCCTTCCCCACCCGCATCCTGTCTATTGCCTCACTCACAGTAGCAGTGTCAATCAAGGGCCAAGGGCCAAACACTGGATCAGCTGGCTCCAAACCTTCCCTATCCCAATCAAACTCCTCATTCAACAACCGGCTATAATGCTCTCTCCATGCATCTTTAATATCCTCAATGTTCACCACTACCCTTCCATCATAATTCTTCACACACTGCTCACCTACAATGTCCATATTACCCCTCTTCACCTGATTTGCCACCCTAGAAATCATATTTTTCCTTTCTCCATGATTTAGATTATCAAGTAAAAGTCTCTGACTCAGACTTCGCCCTGTATACCTCTCTTCTAGCCCTGCGCTTGGCAGCCAAGTACTCCTCCCTGTTACCACCCTTCTTCCATTCACGGAAAAGCCTTCTTTTCTCCTTAACTGCAGCTTCTACACCCTCATCCCACCACCAAGTTACTTTATGTCTTGGTGGGCCTCTTGTCCAACCGCATACTGCATCGGTAACTCTCAAGAGGTTGTTCTTAAAGGCTCTATACTGTTCATTAATGCCTCTATCTATGGCTTCCTGTTCAGCCACCACTGTCCTCGTCTCACTATAAAAGGCACCCCTTACTGATTGGTTTCCCAGCTTCCATATTTTCCTCCTAGGTACATATGTCCTCCTTCTCATCACTCGTTCCTTAAGCACCATGTCACAAATCAACAGTTTGTGCTGCTGCACACACTCCTCGCTTCCTATAACTTTAACATCCCCCACTAATCTCCTATCAACCCTCCTGACCAGAAAATAATCTATCTGACTACTATTTCCCCCGGACTCGTATGTAATCAATCTACTCACTCTTTTCCTAAAATGTGTGTTGCACACAATCATGTCCATAGCCTCCCCAAACTCGAGTATTCTTTCCCCTTCCGCATTCCTCACACCATATGCACATCCTCCATGGACTCCTTCATAACCTTAAGCTGCTTTACCCACATGACCATTTAAATCCCCTCCCAAAACCACTACATCATCATCACCCATACCACTTACTACACGTATTAAATCATCCCAAAATCTATCCTTCTCTGCGTCATCCAATCCTACCTGTGCAGCATATGCCGATATAACTGAAATCATTTTCCGCCCCATCAAAATTTTCACTACTAATATCCTATCACTTACTCTCATAACATTCATGACATATTCCACCCATTTCTCTGCAACCAACACACCCACACCCCCATATCCGTCAGTTCCCCCCTGCCAAAACAACTTATAGTAGCAATCCTTCCCAACAATCTTTCTGGCTGCTCCATCCCTGTACTGGACTTCCTGCAAACATGCCACATCCACCTGCCTCCTACTGAATGCCTCAACGACTTCCCCCGCTCTTCCTCTCAAACTTCCCACATTCCACGAACCCACCCTAAACAATAATTCACAGTGCAAAGGATTAAGTGGAGCACAACACTGGATTATTGTACGTGCTTCAAGTGCACCTTCACCACTGAGTCACAGAGGAGGCGGATTAATCTTCGTGACAGCCACAGACGTGTCGTAAGTACCCTGCACACCGCTAAATATTTTCCATACTCACTTCTAATTTTTCATTCTCTGGTTCCTTTTCATTTATTTCATGGTTTCTGTCCCTTATTTGTGTGAATAGTGTCCTAAATAGGTGCTGTGCATGTCTGGTAGGGAGTTATTTAGGTTGCTTTCAAAGCTAGGTTGGGTTGGGGTCTATAAGTACCTGTCCTGGGGCATTTTTCCCAAGTCCCAGACAAACCCAAGTTCCAGACAGTGCTTTGGCTAAATTACATCGGATCTTGGAGGGATTACTTATAACCAATAATACAATGTTCCTACCATATACCGATGCACATTTAACATTAGAAACATGTCATACATTAATACATGCTTTGACCTTCTATGGTGCCCAAAATGATCGCACTGTCATTATTAGTACACGTATGAGTCTCTTGAGTGTGTGGAGGAGTTTCGTTATTTGGGAGACATGTTATGTGCCGGAGGTGGGGCTGGAGTTAGCTCGGTTGCTAGGGTGAGAAGTGGTTGGAAGAAGTTCAGGGAGCTGTTGCCTCTCCTGACATTGAGAGGACTCTCCTTACGTGCTAAGGGGTCTTTGTATGCAGCATGTGTTAGGAGTGTGATGCTGTTTGGTAGTGAGACCTGGGCAGAAAAGGAAGAGGATATTCGCAGGTTTAAACGTACAGAAATGAAAATAATTAGGTGGATGTGCAGTGCGTCCCTGCGTGCAAGGCCTGGGGGGGCTGGGTTTACGATGGAAGAGTTGAGAGGTAGGATGGGACTGGAGTGTATTGGTGTTGTGATGAGGAGATGTAGGCTGAGGTGGTTTGGACATGTGGAGAGGATGGGGGATGATAATTGGGTACAGAGGGTGAGAGGTGTTAATATTGGGGGAGGGGTTGGGAGGGGTAGACCGAGAAAGACATGGGACGAGGTCATTAAGTGTGACTTAAGGGTTAAGGGACTGAACAGGGAGGCTGCCAGGGATCGAGCAGCGTGGAGAGCCGCCATTAGGTGACCAAGGCCGACGCATGCAAGCATGTTGGAGCCTTCAAAAACGAAACGAAACGATGAGAGTTACAACTATCAGAATTTCCCCAAACGAGCGTAATTTATGGAAACCTTTATTTTGGGTTCTTAGCACCATTAGGAAGCGCTACCCTTCAATTACAATTTGGGATTAATTTTTGGAATTCAAGGAGTTGGCTGTAGCCAACACTAAACTCTTCACTACTAAAGGTCCTTCCTAAGTTGGAGGGAAAAAAAAGAAAAAATCTGGGGATAATAAAAGAGGGGTTGGGGTGATTACAGCAGAGTAAGTGCTCTGTGTCAGTCTGCTTTTCCCTGACTGAATTCTGCCACTCTCAAAACTTGAGTACTAAGTTATGGCAGAATGAAATTCAAAAAGCTATAGTTATAATGTAGAAATGAATCTCCTTGGTTGCTGGTCAAAATAACACCCCAGTTTGATACAGGAGTTAGGCAACTTTACTGGGAAAGAGAAAACATGCTACAGTGATACCACCTCTATCTATCTTGTTTCTATGTATAGTACTGTACCATCATTGTGTTGTTTGAAAGTATGGATGACAACGCAGCGATACTCACTCTGGCAGTGAAATGATTATTTCAAAGTATTGATTGACCAGATTTTTTTTTTTTTTTTTTTAATGCAAGGAAGAAGGAACCAAGGGCCATGGGCCCGCATACTGTTCCTTTCAAGAAAAAGTAAAAACAATACAAAAGAGAGCCAAATTCAAGATCCATTCATTTCGAGATGCCTGGACACACTGCGTTTGAAAGATTGGAGATCATAGGAAGCAGGGAATACAGACAGAGGGAGACAGTTCCAGAGTTGATCAGTTGCATAAATGAAGGACTGGGAGTAACGGTTAACTCCTGCATTAGAGAGTTGGACAGAAAAGGGATGAGAGTTTGTTGCTAGACGGGTACTACGTGCCCGTTGTAGAGGTGGAGGGATGCAAACAGACAGTTCAGAGGAGCAGTGACCATTGAAGTAGCGATAGAAGAGAGATAAAGAAGCAACAGTGCGGCGAAGAGACAAAGGTTGAAGGGAATCAGTAAGAGGAGGAGAGTTAAGAGACGAAAAGCCTTTGACTCCACCCTATTGAGAAGAACCGCATGTGGGGAGCCTCCCCACACATGAGAGTTGTACTCCATACACGGGCGAATAAAACCCGTGTACAAGGTCAACATCTGTGCAGGGGTAAAGAAAGCTCGGAGTCGGCCCAGCACACCTAATCTCTTGTAAGCAGATTTCACAAAAGATGTAATATGTTCTTTCCAAGACAAATCCCGAGAGAATGAAACCCCTAGCATGTTCAAGGATGATGCAGGACTGAGCTGGACATTATTAAACATTAGTGGGTAATCCTGAGGAAGATTTTGTCGGGTTGATAAGTGTAAGAACTGAGTTTTTGATGCATTAAAAATAACAAGATTATTTTTACCCCAATCAGAGATACGAGCCAAGTCAGACATTAGGTGTGCCACAGCCTCATCCCTTGTTTGCTGAAGTAACTGCTGACATGGACGTTGCAGAAATCGAATGGAAAGGTGAAGGGTGGAATCATCAGCATATGAGTGGATAGGGTTAGATGTACAGCTTAGAAGGTCATTCATCGCTCATTTTTGAAGGCTCCAACATGCTTGCATGTGTCGGCCTTGGTCACCTAATGGCGGCTCTCCACGCTGCTCGATCTCTGGCAGCCTCCCTATTCAGTCCCTTAACCCTTAAGTCACATTTAATGACCTCATCCCATGTCTCTCTCGGTCTACCCCTCCCAACCCCTCCCCCAATATTAACACCTCTCACCCTCTGTACCCAATTATCCTCCCCCATCCTCTCCACATGTCCAAACCACCTCAGCCTGCCTCTCCTCATCACAACACCAATACACTCCAGTCCCATCCTACCTCTCAACTCTTCTATCGTAAGCCCAGCCCCCCCAGGCCTTGCACGCAGCGACGCACTGCACATCCACCTAATCATTGTCATTTCTGTACGTTTGAACCTGCGAATATCTTCTTCCTTTACTGCCCAGGTCTCACCACCATACAGCATCAGGAACACCACTGTTGATAGGTCTAGGAGAAGAACGATGGCCGTCTACAACAGCAGCTATAGAACGACCAGAAAGGAAGCTAGAGATGAAGGCACAGGTAGAAGGATAGAAACCGTAAGAGGGCAGTTTGGAAATTAAAGATTTATGCCAGACTCGATCGAAAGCCTTTGAGATGTCAAGTGCAATGGCAAAGCTTTCTCCAAAGTCCTGAAAGGAGGATGACCAAGAGTCTGAAAGGTAGGTGAGAAGATCGCCAGTGGAGAAAACCCATACTGATGATCAGAAAGAAGGTTGTGACAGGAAAGATGCTTTAAAATTTTTCTGTTAAGAACTGATTCGAAAACTTTTGAGACACAGGATGTTAAAGCAATTGGACGATAGTTAGAGGGTTGGGAATGGTCACCCTTCTTTGGGACTGGCTGAATGAGAGCAAACTTCCAGCAAGAAGGAAAGGTACTAGTTGAGAGACAAAGGCAAAAGAGTTTACCTAGGCAGGGTGTAAGCACAGAAGCACAGTTTTTGAGGACAACAGGAGGGACTCCATCAGGCCCATATGCCTTGTTAATATTGAGGCCAGTAATGGCAGAAAATACATCAGCTGAAGAAATTTTAATGCCAGTCATGAGGAAGTCTGAGGGGGGAAGTGATGGTGGAACAGCACCGGAATCGTCTAAGGTAGAATTGGAGGAGAAAGTCTGAGCAAAGAGATCTGCTTTATCAGTAGAAGAAATAGCTACAGAGCCATCAGAGTAGAAAAGAGGAGGGAAGGATGATGAGGTAAAGTTGTTAGAAAGGTTTTTGGCAAGGTGCCAAAAGGAGCGAGAAGAATTCAAGTTGGAGAGTTGGGAACAATTAGCATGGATGAAATTATTTTTAGCAGAGCGAAGAACAGACTTAGCACGATTCTGGGCAGAAATATATAAAAGATGTGATTCAGGGGTGGGTTGGCTCCGGTACCTTTTAAAGGCCCTTTCTTTGTTGCGGACAGCATTAGAACAAGCGTGATTAAACCAAGGCTTTCTTGCATTAGTCAGAGGATATGAGAAAGGAATGTATGCTTCCATGCCCGAGAGAATAACCTCCGTAACGCACAAGGCACACTCAGATGGCTCCCGGCCAAGGAAGCAATGATCATTCCATGGAA
>JAGKTI010023958.1:0-14576 GCA_018397915.1 Birgus latro
ACTGCTATCCCTTCAGCTTACAACACTTCTGCTGAGACTACAGAAGCTTCAATCCTCAAAGCCTCGAACATCTGTTCAGACCATTCAAGCTAAACCGAAGCTAAGAACAACTTTGAAACAAAACAATGATACCGAACTGAGACACCAAGCCTGGTTTAGTGTGACTTATCCTGACATATCCCCCCAATCAAACTTATATTATTCTTAATATAAGCAGGCAGCACAGGGTATAGTCACATTCACTTAGGACAGAGATAGCTCCTCTACGGCCTATCACGACCTACTTGATACATCGGCAATGACATTGTCTTTCCCAGGTATATACTCAATGTCAAACTCGTATGGTTGCAATGCCAATGCCTATCTCATTAATCTACCATTCGAATTCTGCATGTTACGAATGTAGGTCAGGGGCTGATAGTCAGTTTGTAGGGTAAATTTCTTACCTTTCAGATAGAAATCAAAATACTTTAATGCCCACACAACTGCTAAGCACTCCTTCTCTATCGCAGAATACCTCTTCTCTCGATCTAGTAACTTGCGGCTTGCATACGAAACCGGCTTCAACACTCCACCAGCTTCTTGAAGTAAAACTGCACCCAACCCTTCATTACTTGCATCTGTTCTAAGGAAAAAGGTCTTAGGACGGTCCGGCAAAATTAGGGTAGGTACTATAGTCAGGGCCTCTCTCATCTCAAAAAACTTCTCCTCCAAACTTGGAGTCCAAGGAAGATTATTAGAACTATTTTTCTTCAACATGTTCGATAGAGGGCCCGTAAGAGTAGAAGCATTAGGGATGAACTTCCTATAAAAATTAATGGTCACAAGGAATGACCTTAACTGAGACTTAGTTTTAGGGAGATTTATATTCTGAATAGCATCAATCTTACCTTCCTGGGGCTTAATGGTATTATTCCCTAAGGAATACCCAAGATAATTAATACAACTGTACCCCAGGAAGCATTTCTTTGGCCCGGCAGTAAGGCCATGCTCATGGAGACGGTCCAGGACGTTCCGAAGTTCACTCATGTGGTTCTGCCAATCCTTACTGTGAATGGCCACATTATCAAAATAGCAGGTTGTGAGCTGTAGGCCCTTAAGAACCTTCCGCATCAACTTAATGAAGCTTGAACAAGCTGTCTTAAGTCCAAAGGGCATCCTGGTGAACTGCATAAGCCCTTGGCTAGTTGCGAAAGCAGTTAGAACCCATGAATCTGGGTGTAATGGAATTTGCCAGCAACCTTTACAAAGATCTAATTCGGAAATATATTTATCACCAACAAAGTCCGAGAGGTGATCGTCGCGAGTAGGCATAGGTTCCGCATGGAACAGAGTAATGTCATTAAGGGCTCTAAAGTCAACACACAACAGGTAACCTTCTTTCTTCTTAACCAAAACAACTGGGGAACAATATGGGGAAAAGGATGGTTGTAAGATACCCAACTCTAGCATCTTCGCTACCTCTTCCTCCATTACTTCTTTCAAGTGATTGGGCACAGGATAGGGTTTCTTATGTACTGGAACAGATGTTAACTTTATTTCGTGAGTAAAGGAGCTAGTCTTACTAGGCTTATTCGACAGCACATCAGAGTATAGATCTAACAACCTTTTTAATTCTAACTTCTGTTCTGGGGACAATTCAGGGTTAATATTACATTCTTCAATCTTGTCGCCTATGCTTTCGTTTACAAGCAGCGACTCTCCCTCGCTTGTGTCATCAAACTCAATTAGACCAGTGCAAACCGACTGAACTAGGCCAGACTGTTCTTTCTCATCCTCTCTCCTGTGATATTTTTTTTAGCATGTTGATATGAAAGAGTTTCAACTTACCTTTAACTCTAATGACAATCTACGTTATTACGACATTCTACTATCTCATAAGGTCCCTTCCATTGTTAGCTTATTATGGCTACTAGGTAGCAGAAGCAATACCTCATCTCCAACAGATAGTCTTCTGGGCTTGGCTTTCTTGTCAAAATACTCCTTATAATTTCGTGCACTGATCTTTGAATTGGAAATTGCCAGGTCAGCAGCTTCCTCCAATCTCTGATGCAACTCGAGAACGTGTCGGTAGGAGTTTCTAAGGTCCTGATCAAGTTTTTCATTAAAAAGTAATTCATGTAGGATGGTAAGGGGACCCCGAACGTTACGACCATACAGCAACTCAGAAGGTGAAAACTTTAAGCTATCATTGGGTATCTCTCTATATGCAAACAACACTGCTGGGATGTACCGGTCCCAATCTTCAGGGTGATCAGTACACGCCTTGCGTAGCATTGACTTAAGAGTGCAATTCATTCGCTCAACACAACCGTTGGATGCGGCGTGATAGGGACTGGAGTGGACAGCTTTTATGGAGAGAAGTTTATTAATCTCCTTCATGAGTTCAGATCTGAATTGTGGGACACTGTCTGATAATACCTCCTTGGGAATACCTACCCTAGAAAATACATCTACCAGACTCTCAGCAACAGTAATGGTGTCTGCCTTCTTTAAGGGGACAGCTTCCGGAAATCTGGTAGCACAGTCTATCACCGTTAAAATATAAAGGTGTCCTCTGTCGGACACCGGAGGTATTGGGCCAATGATATCAATAGCCACCTTGGAAAATGGTTCACATACGAGGGGTATCGTAGACATAGGCACAGGTTTTACTCTACCCTTACGAGTTAATTTCTGACATGTCCCGCAAGATTTACAGAACTTCTCGATATCGGCTCCTATCCCCGGCCAAAAGAACTTTTGGTAAACTTTTCCTGCCGTCTTATGATGGGAAAAATGACCAGACAGCAGTCCTTCATGAGCCAGCTTCAGTATCTGCGACCTATATGACTTAGGTACAAGAAGCTGTTTGTCTCCTACTTCTGTTGGGTCCCTATTCTCAACACATACTCGGTATAATAAGTCATCAAATACCTCGTAATTGACGGTACGCCCATGGTGAGAAGTACAATGGCCCCTCTGATGTAGGTTCCACACAGACTTCAGCGTGCTACATTCGCGCTGGGCCTTTAGAAAAGACTCTTTGTCCGTTGGAATGTCCATACCTGTAGTATGCAAAGGTGTGTTGGTTAAGGGCTTCTTAGCTGCAGCTCTGGTCTGCACAGCAGTGACAGGCACCCCAGCTTTATTCTCCACCTCCTTCGACTGGTCACAGACTGTGAAAGGAGGCACTGTTACCCCGGAAACCAGGCCTAACAAAACATCTGTAAACCTAACAGGGGCTATGACAGCCCTTACCTCACCTTCAAAGAACTTACTCTTGATAGTAACCAAAGCTGTGGGAAAGTGCTTAGGTCTACCTAGAAAATCGTATATTGTACAACGAGGACCATCTCGTACACTCTTAGGGACCAGCTTGGGGTTGATGAGCACAGTTGAACAACCAGTATCTAAGGTAACTTAAGCACGACGACCGTTAACTTCCCCATTTGGATCCACGATCGCACCAGGAGGCTTCAGCTCACTTCCGAATACGAAGCTAACCTTAGGAGACATAATGGGGTGGAGAGCTCCGGGCACTCTGGCTTCTTGTGACCTTTCTTCCCACAAAGGAAGCACTTTGGGACAAACTGCCTACTAACACTGGGCTTACTATCGTCCTTGTTAGAAGTAATTCCCTTACTAAGTGTCTCACTTTTACCCTCACTCTTAACTGGTTTACTAGGCCTGAGGTGTCTGTCTGAAATATGGGCACTCCTAAACAAATCAGCAGCCTGAGCTAGTGCCAAATTACTAACTTGGCCCTTTTCCTTCAAGAACACACCCAATTCAGGCGAACAACTGCTCAAAAACTTGTTTCTAACAACAAAGTTAAACAATGATTCATAGTCCTCTCCTACCTCGGAAAGAGACAACCATCGCTTTAAGATGAGTTCAAGCCTAGACAAGAATTGAAGGTGGGATTCGTCAGCTTGAACCTTCATGCTCCAAAACTGCCTAGGATAGGAGTCTGCGTCTACCCGAAAGGCTTTCAACAAGGCACGTTTAAGCTTACCATAGTTACTAGAAACCTCTGAAGGCAAACCTACATAAATTCTCAATGCTTTGTCCTTCAAATATGAACCGAGATGTAAAGCTAAATCTTAGAAAGCAGAAACTTTTTCAAACCTGGATATGTAAGCATCCATATCCTCACCATCTGAATAATATGGAATCCGAGGCTTTCCTGAATCATCTTTTGGACGAACATACCCACCCGGTTCTGTAGCTTTAGCCTGAGCCAAAGCAAGCTCATGGGCTCAATGCTTCTCACGCTCTTCTCTCTCAAGCTTTTCCTTAGCAGCTTCCCTCGCAGCCTGTCTTTCCTCACGTTCCTCAGCCTGCTTAATGAGCTGCTGAATCTCGTCCAAAGACAGTCCCGAGTATTTACCCAACCGTAATATTTCTGTAATGTAAGACATCCTGAAAATGCTATAAAACCCTAGAAGCTAATCAAGGAAGGGGGAGTGCATGTGAAAAAATAAAAAAAATAAAAAAAAAACAGCGAATTAATTACCCCACTGAGGATACCTTGAAAGGCCAGTCATATCCTACTCACTGTGCCAATTGTCAGGGTCATGACTGTTACAGCAATGAACTAAGCAGATGTGTGGGTTCTAATCATGACCTGGTCTAAAGAATCGGACCGAAATTGAACTGGCCATCAAGGAAATACCACAGCAAGGGAAATTAAAACGCTTGGAGAAATTAGAAATATAATATAATAACAAAAGATCCACAATACAAACTCACCAGACAACTATCAATCACTTGCACATGCATACTCCACCCCCCCCCCCACACACACACGCACTAGAGACATAGATGAAGAGCCGTAGGACGCAAGGTGATCCCCAGGGTGACCATGCTCGTCTGGATAAAATGAATGAATGAATGAAGAAGTGACATGGCGGCGCAACAGCAGAGGTCATATGCCGTCGAACACAAACAATAAAAGAAAATCAAAATATATAATAAAAACAATAAAAAGCAAAGAGAAAATCGATGCTTAAAACAAACAGGCTGTATATAAGAGACATGATAAAAAACAAAGAAAAATGATGCTTAAAACAAACCAACAGTATAAAAGAAGCGACCAACACTAAAAACATGATGGAAGGATAAGGGTTAAAACTAGTACAAGTACATTATCATTAAAACACAAGCTAAAATATGGTATAGCTCTATGGCTAGCGGAGAAGGCCAGAACGCAACACAAAGGAGAAGGTACTTCCCCCCATAACACAAGCCTCTTCCCCAAGCACTGAGGAGAGAAGGTACGAACCGTTGTTGGCTCGGCATCTAGAGAGGTACCGCCGACGGAGGTCCCCAAGAATGGGGCACTCGACAAGGAGATGCTGCACAGTCAAAGGAACCAGACAGTCATCACAATAGGGAGGGGACGCCCTCTGCATCAAAAAACCATGAGTCAGCCTAGTGTGTCCAATCCGAAGACGAGCCAAAGCTGTTTCCCACTGTCGGGACAGTCCCACATATCCCCCATCACCCAGGTTCCGACGAATGCTGCGGAGTTTGTTTGCCCCTGCTGCATCCCATCTCCTCTGGCAACAGGAACGGACAGCCTCCACAGTGGCTGTACATAAATCCTAGGATGGGACACGGCAATTTGGAGAGGAAGGACGAGAGGCAGCAACTCTAGCCAGAGAGTCAGCATGCTCATTGCTCACGATCCCTACATATGCAGGGACCCAACACAGTTGTACAGAATATCCTCACCTGCATAATAAGAAAAGCCATTCCAAGACAGCTAAAACTAGGGAATGTGACAGGAAGCCATGAGACAAAGCTTGTAAGGCACTGGCTGAGTCACTGAAAATGGTAAAAGAAGCTGAAGGAAAGCTAAAAATCATTTCAACCACAACTAATATGGCAGTAAGTTCAGCAGTAAACACAGATGTACAAGGAGGGACACTCCCACCACGGCTAAAATCACGAAAAATTACACCAAAGCCTGTCCCTGCTCGGAATTTAGAGCCATCCGTATATACAGGGACTGAGTCGCAGTGAATAGAGGCATGTTCCAAAAAATAAGACAGAGCTGCCTGTGAGGAAATAGATGCCTTCCTCTCGAGGAAGTAATCACATGGTTGCACTTCTGGAAGAAGCCAGGGAGCCACTCGGGGAATACGCGTAGGGCAAACAGGGGAGGACTGGACACTAGGGGTGGGCGTATCTATACCAAAATATCGATACTTTCGATACCAGCTACTTAAGCTCAAGTATCGATACCAATGCCTTGGTATCGATACTTCGATTACTGAGAAAAGTGTTTACATTTGGCTATTTCAAAAAAAAAAAAAAAAAAGAAGAAGAAATTGAGTAATTTCAAAATACATATAAATAATCATTATTTTAGTCCACTGAAAGACAGTTATAATATTTTTTGCATCTGGCAGCCCAGTGTCTCTGTCTCCTGTCGTACAGCATCAACGGGCGACACGGCCATCCGGCCGTGTTTTTTTTTTTTTTTTTTATCACGCCACTGACCTTGTCATTGTCGCCCCTAGGCTTTTGATTAGTGAAATGGCCCATAAAAAACGAAGTGTGGTGTGGCTTTTCTTTGATGAGGTTTGTTATGCTAAGCATTTGTGGGTCGGTTTCTCGCCCTCAAATACGCAGGCTAAAGCGGGTCCCTATTCTAGACCGGGAGGTAACTCCAAAGAGTAGGACTGGACACAAAAACAAGGCAGTAAATATTACACATGTATTCCAGACATTTCACAGAGAACAATACATCACAATACATTACAATAGGTTGGCTGGGGGTAAGTTAACTCTGTACATAAATGCAGTCTGTCACTATACCTTCTGGTTGAGGTATGGTACTATTAACCCGATACTCATGGCACATACAACATATTTACATTTCAGGACACAGGAATGAATTTACTATAATTTCTTAAACCCGTATAGCACTGGACGGCACTATATATGAGTTACGTTACACCTGTACTTCAGGTACCTGGTGGCCGGAAGTCTATCTCAAGTAGGGTTGCCCGTAGAGATCACTAGCAGGGGGGACTGCAATATTTTAGTATATCATGACTAACGTGTCGGGACACAAGGCTGGGTGAAGATTTACTGAACACAGGGGAGGGAGAGCGTAAACACAAGGGAAGGGCACAACGACACAATGGGTATTTTCTGGTGGTCACAAAGACTGTCCGAGATGGCGGGACTCTACCGAGATATAGGTCAGGCCACGTTCTGTCTATCGGGCACGTCCAATCTTATATTCTGGGTTCCTGGTCACTTAAATTTGAGAATACACTGTAGGGGATCACTCGTGAGATATCCGTCGATGCACACAATATCTGGGTCTAAGAGTACACACACACATATATATATATATAGTCCACTCATTTGGTTACCACTGGTGGAGCCCAGGTTGATTCCTCCGTCCGGAGGAAAAAGGGGCAGAGTGGCTCGTTCCTGGGCAGGGCCCCACACGTGGCCGTGGGGCTCGGCCCGAAGAGAGCCAGGAGACGGGCCTGACGTTGACCCTGGGAGCGGCTTAGAGACCTCGCCCACCAGTAGGTCGCGCCCTGGTGTTCGGGGCAACTCCTGGGGCAACAGGGGACCCAGGGCACTGGAAACCGGGGTGGCTGGGCTGCGGCAACTGCTCGAGGGCGGCGTCGCTGACAGGGTCGCCTCACGGGAACCTCAGGCCGGGGGAGTAGTGGACAGGGCCCGTCGTCGGCTGCGAGGTCTGCGGGGGCTCTGGTCCGGCAGCTGATCACCCGGGTGGAGTCGCAGGGAACCAAGGTCCTGGGTAAGGCCTTGCCACGCATCGGGTGAAGGGTCCTCTCCGGCTGCCGGTCCTCCTGTAGGGGAGAAGTGGACTGTGGCCGGCTTTACACCTGGCCCGACGTGACTTGTGGCCGATGTCTGAGGGGCACAGGGGGGGATAGCTTCCGGGCGGCTAGTGGCCTGCTCTACCCCGGCCTGGCGTGACTTGTGGCCGACGCCTGAGTTTGCACAGGGGAGGATAGCTTCCTTGCGGCTAGGGGCCTGCTCTTTCTCTGGCCTGGCATGACTTGTGGCTGCCGCCTGAGTTGCCGAGAGGAGGAGAGCTTCCGGGCGGCTAGTGGCCTGCTCTACCCCGGCCTGGCGTGACTTGTGGCCGACGCCTGAGTTTGCACAGGGGAGGATAGCTTCCAGGCGGCTAATGGCCTGCCTTACCTCTGGCCCGACGTGACTTGTGGCCAACGTCGGAAAGGCACAGGAGGTGAGAGCTCTGGGACGGCTAGTGGCCCATGCCGGCGAGCTAGGAACACTAGCAGCTGAGGGACGGACGATGGCCGATCCTGCCTCGCGCCCAGTACGGCTTGTGGCCGGTACTGCGGTGCAGCTCTGGGGGGAACGCCTACAGGAGACGGACGACTCGTGGCCAGTCCTGCCCGACCGAGCGTCCGTGTCGCGGCCCTGTGGCGGGGAAGCAACCGGGGAACGGACTGTGGCCGGTTCTGCCCTGTACCCGGTACGACTATGGCCGATACCGCGGCGTTGCATGGAGTTATAAACTCCACCCCTTACCTGGTGAGCTGAGCTCCGGCTGGAGACCAGGTGCTGGCGACTGCTACCTTTCCGGGCCACCACCTGGGCGCAAGAGGGGCGCCGGGAAGTTACACAGGTAAGCCGTTCCTGTTCCCAGCAGCGCTGTGTCGGCGGCAGTCCCCCGGTGGTACTGTGGGGGGTTGGGGGTGCTGGTGTCGTGTGCTCCTGCCTCCGTGTGGTTTGTGGCTCCAACCCCTAACTCCTGTATTTCAAGGTTGAAGACACTGTCAATCTTGCTGCATGTCAGATATGCTCAGATAAAATACAGCACAGTCAAAACACAAGCAACATGTTCAAGCACTTGAGATTGAAGCATCCTGAAGCATTCTCTGAAGCTGAAGAGAAAAGAAGACAAGCTATGACCTCGACTGCATCTTCCAGCCAATCATCCAGGCCAAGGCAGACAACCATTTTTGAGAGTTTCAAAAGCAAAGGGAAATACCCAGGTTGGTTGAGGGTACCATATATTTGTCATAAATTATTAATTACTTTATTGCCTATGTTTATGTGTTTAGTTTGGTTAAGCACATTTGTACTAATTACAGACAGAATATTTAATCTCATGTTAATTGGGTAATGTTTACGGGCGCATCATCGATGTAAAAAGGTAGATATTTTTCATCTAGAAGGAAATGTTGCTTTCTTTCCTGTTTATCCATTATAGCGTATAATTTACTGCATTACGTGAAAATACTGCTCAGTATGACCTCCACAAATTAATAGTGTGCGTATATCATCCTTCTAGCTCAGCAAATGCTTTGAAGTAATAAGTTACATACCGATATTTGAAAAAAAAAATATGGGGGGGGAGCAAAGGTCGAGGTATCGGTATCGGTAATCGATACCACCGATACTAGTCCAAAAAATAATCGGTATCGTATCGATACGAAATAGCTGGTATCGCCCATCACTACTGGACACCGAACTCCCCCATGGCAACCCTCGCTCTGTACACAAACGGGTGTGGATAGCGAGGATGGGTGTTAAAAAAGGGGAAAAGAGCAACCTCAGAGGCAGCCTGACAACTCAATGAGGTCGGAAAACGGTGAAGGCGGTGCCAACACTGCACCACCAGGGACTGTTGGCGGAGATCCAGTGGCGGTTTGTTTGCATCAACCAACAGACTTTCTATAGGGGAAGACCAGAAAGCCCCAGTTGACAGACGAATCCCAGCATGATGAACCGAATGTAGTGGTCACAACCGGGCCTCAGTAGCAGAAGAATATACCACACACCCATAGTCCAATTTGCTCCTCACTAAGGTGCGGTAACGTCGGAGCAGGCTGGTCCTGTCCGCGCCCCAAGACAAGTGAGATAGGGTTCGTAGGAGGGACAAGGCACGGAAGCATGATAGTCGTAATGAACGGATATGAGGTAACCACGTCAGTCTCCTGTTGAAAACGAGCCCAAGAAACTTTGTCTCATCCACACATCGCACCCTCTGGCCATATAACCGGAGATCTGGGTCAGGGTGAACACCTTTCAAATGTCAGAAATGCAAGGCCACCGTCTTTGTTGGGGAGAAACGGAAGCCGTGCATGGTGGCCCACCGAGAGACCCTATCTATAGCGAGCTGCATGCGACGTTCAGCTACGGACATTCGGGAAGATGCATACCATAGAGCCAGATCATCAACATACAGTGAGGCAGACACTCCTTCTGGAATAGAGGACACAATACAGTCCAATGCTATGGCAAAAAGGGTCACACTGAGGACACTTCCTTGAGGCACCCCTTCCTCCTGAGGGTATGAAGGAGACAGGGTGACACCAGCCCTAACCCTGAATGTACGGTCACGCAGAAAATATAAATAGGGGAAGCCTGCCTCGTAAAACATAAGAATGGAGTTGTTGGAGTATACCAAACCGCCATGTAGTATCGTATGCCTTCTCAAGATCAAAGAAAACGCACACCAGATGTTGCCGTCTAGCAAAGGCATCACATGCTGCAGTCTCAAGGCAAACAAGTGCATCAGTTGTTGAGCGACATTTTCGAAAACCAAACTGACATTGAGAGAGACATTCATTCCTTTCTAGGAAATACATTAGGCGTGTGTTGACCACTTTCTCAAATAGTTTGCACAAGCAGGATGTTAAGGCAATTGGCCGATACTCCAAGGACCGTTGCCTGCCTTCCCCGGCTTCTGGAATGGCAGAACAATAGGCTCACGCCAAGAGGTGGGAAGAGAAGATTCCCTCCAGATTTTATTAAAAAGGCGGAGGAGAAAGGACAAAGCATCCTTTTCCAGGTGTCAGAGCATCGTGTTAGGAATATCATCCAGCCATGGTGAGGTGTCATGACTGAGGGAAAGGGCAGATTGGAGTTCGCAATAAGAAAAAGGGAGGTTATAGGACTCCACACTCCCTGAACGGAAGTCCAACACCCTTGCCTCCTCTATCTCCCGTCATCTGGCAAAAATTGGTGAGGTAGTCTCTCTCTGACTGACTGTCGCAAAGGCAGATGCAAAAATATCGGCCACAGCTGCAGGATTACCAACAGGCTCACCATTAGACATCAGCACAGGGGACTTGCCTTGATTGAATTTTCCCGAAATCTTTCGCACCCTCTTCCACACCTGAGACACTGGTGTCTTTGAGTTAACAGATGACACATATGCCATCCATGAATCCCGCTTAGCTTGTTTCAGTACTCGACGAGCCTTAGCCCGCGCCCTTCTGAACTCGACAAGATTATGCTCCGTCCTGTATCTTTGATAATGGGAGAAAGCTAACTTCTTAGCACGTACAGCAACTCTGCATTCCTCATTCCGCCACGTGACAGGTCGGTAGCGATACGTGCCAGAAGTTTTGGGAACAGCATGAAGGGTAGCAGAATGCAGAAGGGAGATAAAGAATGAAACAGCCTCATCAATATGTGGAAAGTCTTCGACTGAGACATTAATAGAAATCAGAGAAGAGAAAAGGGGCCAGTCTGCCTTATCCACTCTCCACCTCGATAAACGAGAACAGAGACTAGACACTGCTGCAGTGAGAAGGATGGGAAAGTGGTCACTTCCATGAAGATCCTCCATAACCTCCCAGGTAAAGTCCAGAAGACAGTCAGGAGAGCAGATAGAGAGGTCAATAGCAGTAAATGAACCCGTTTGGGGGTGAAAATGTGTAAATGTCCCACTATTGAGCAGGGCAAGATCCTCATCCTCCAATAAGGACGCCAACAAACTCCCACGTTGGTTAGTAAGACAGTCACCCCACAAAGGGTGGCGACAACTGAAGTCTCCCAAGAGAAGAAAGGGCATAGGTAACTTGCCAAGAAGGTTCTCAAGTTCTACCCTATCGACTGCTGTGTTGGGTGGTAAATAAACGGAACATACTGTATACCAGCGGTGGGCATACAATCGCACAGCTACACACTGGAGGTCAGACTGGAGGTGGACTTGCTGATGAGGGATGTCAGCTCTCACCAAAACAGAACTACCCCCAACAGAACCCTGGGTTGGTGTTGAGTAAAAAGCAGTGTACCCATGTGGTGCATGGGGAGTGGCAAACCCTACAAGAGTTTCCTGGAGAAATATACACATAGGGGAACAGGTCAGGAGGGTCCGCAGCTCCTCCCAATTACCGCGCAACCCTCGACAGTTCCACTGTATTATACTGGCTCAGAATGCCATAGTTCCCATAGTGAAGGAAAAATCAGGATGAGGGGCGAGACAAGCTTGCACCCCCAGTGGGTTTGGATTGATGCATATGGGAGCCTTTTGGAGAAGCGTGCCCAGCACCAGAGACCCGCACCCTCTGTCTAACATCTGAAGGCAAACGGGAGGATAAGGAAGTAAGTTTTACAGTACTCTTTCTAGGATTGAGCACACCAGTTTGTTTGGAAGGCGGTTTGGGGCCACCTTTGGAGATGTAGGACGGCCAGTGCCCTCAACAGAAGCCCCAGAAGTGTAACTGGAATCCACAGGACTCGAATCATTGGAGGAGGCCATCCTATTCTTCAGGTCTGAAGTATCAGCAGACTGTCAAATAACATCCCCAGGTGGGGACAGGACCATAGGCGAACCATCAGCTTCAACTTCCACCTGGCTAGACCCCTCAGCCTCTGGGGCAGATGGAACAGGAGAGAGGTCGACACAAGGTTCGACAACTGAGACTTCAGGTGGCCGGTCTTCAGGATCTGAGGACTTTGAAGAATTACGGTGATGTTTGCCAGGTACAGGGAGAGCCTTGGGCATACTGGGCAGGACAGGAGAATGATTCCGGTCAATGTGGACATCTGCCACTATCACAGAAGTGCGCAAGCCGTTAGCCACCGAAGTGGGGATGGAAACAGTCTGAGTAGGGGGTGGGCAATGTTCATTTTCTCTAACAGTATGAACAACGGGGACAGCATCCCGCAAAGCACTAGGTAATGAAGTGGGCACTGGATTGGGTCGAGGCCGTCTCTGAGTCATAGAGCGATGTACTGGCATTCCAGAAAGGAGAGATGCATAGATAACACCTGGCTGGAAGAAGAGAGTCTGAGCTCTCTTCTTAGCCTCGGGAAACGAAACTTTCTCTAGTGTGCGAATTGACAAAATCTCCTTTTCCAAGCAGTATCTAGGACAGTTTTTAGAAGATACAGCATGAGGTCCTCCACAGTGGAAGCATTTAAGGGGTCCTGGACAGTCACCGGTATGACTCGGACCACCACAGGACACACAAAAACCCGGAAGGCCAGCCTGTGCACGGCGGCAAAATTGGCTGACATGCCCATAACCCTGACAGTGGAAACAGCGCTTTGGGGCTGGCACATAAGGCTTCACAGAAAGTGACAACCATGCCAGTTTCACATGTGTAGGCAACTTTAATCTCTCGAAAGTCAGGAACAATGTCGGAGTTGGGGTCAAAACGCCATCGATCTTCTGAAGGCAATCAACCTTCACCACACCTGACGACTGCAGTTCTTCCAACAGTTTCTCCTCAGAGTATCAGAGAAGATCACGTGAATATATTACACCCTTACTTTGGATGAATGTAGTGTGTAGGATGCAGGAAATACCGGCACCAGAAATGAAAGTTAGAGCCATCAACTGGGAACTCTCCTCTGGGGAGGACACCTCAAGAAGGATGCTTTCATCCCCCTGAGTAGACATCTTGAGTTCCCTCCCACAGGCAGAAACAATAGCATGGTACACATAAAAAATGTCCATATCTAACACCGACCCACCCAAAGAAGGCTTCAGCACTAGATACTTTGCGTATGACGTGGGCACTGCATCATCAAGGCCGAACCCCAGAACCGGACCAACCCGACGTGAACGTCTCCCAGTCCCAGCTGAACGCCGTGGCCTGGTAGGCTCCAAGGTGGTTATTAGAGTGTCCAGGGACAGAGCCTGAGTCGTCAACCAAATTTTGTCTTACTGATGACATAAATCACATAATAAACTTCATTCCCCCACCCCTCCACCCACCATGGAGCCCAAGAAGGGGAGGTCGTGTGCCAGGGAGAATACCATTGGCGACCCCAGAGGTAGCGGGAGAGTATACGCGGGTAACCACCGAGGAACCCGGGCAAGGGTGACTCCAGGACGAGAGGAGCCACCAGGCTCCCCAGTGCCCACTTGACCCTAGCCAACGCATGACCACCCGATTGACCTGGTCGGCCCCAACCAGGCCGCCCGTCTAGCCAGAATAAGGGACCAAAGAGGAGATGTATTGCTAGTTGCAGGGCGCACCGTACAGCATCGCTCAACCTCCAGGACTCCCGTCTCCCAGCATTACAGGACGCCACACACGGCAAACACGTGGGGAGGCGACAGTCCCGCCCTAGATGGCAAACGGGCTGGGACTAACATCACCAGCAGGCCTCCTCCACTAGTGATGTAGGGGGTGCTTGGTCCACGAGGGCGACAAATGCTAAACCCTACAACAGTAGGCAAGCCCCCAAAGTAGGTGGCACCGCCAACCACGCTTCAAGCCCCACCACCACGTCAAGGTGACCCCCTGCAGCGGGGTCGTCTGGATAAGATCAACCCCACTACAGTAGAGGAACAACCAGTCACTACGAATGCAGCAGCT
>JAGKTI010023959.1:0-10371 GCA_018397915.1 Birgus latro
GAGGTGGTGAAGTGGGCAATGAGAAAGCTAGGGTTGGAAGAGTGGCTGGTTAGGGTGGTTATGGCCATGTACGTGGGTGCTCACACTCAGGTAAGGGTGAATGGAGCTTTGAGTGATGAGTTTCCCGTGAATGTTGGTGTGCATCAGGGGTCAGTTTTGAGTCCCTTGTTGTTTATCATGGTGCTTGAAGCCCTCTCACGTGACTTCAGAGAGGGACTCCCATGGGAGATGTTGTATGCTGATGATTTGGTGTTGATTGCTGAGAATGAAGGGGAGGCTGAGGAAAGATTTAAGAAGTGGAGAGATGGTATGGGGCACAAGGGCTTAAGGGTAAATGCAGATAAAACAAAAGTGATGATATCTAGGGTTGGTGGCGGTACAATCAGAGGAGAGGGAGAGTGGCCATGTGCAGTTTGCCACAAAGGTGTGGGAAGTAATTCCATCTTGTGCAGTGTCTGTGATAAGTGGGTGCACAAGAGATGTAGTGGTATTAGAGGTAGACTGCGAGATAATGCTGATTTCATGTGTGCGGTGTGTCGGGGAGAGCAGGAGGAGATTGTTAGGTGTGAGAGGGTTGAACTTGCAGGTGAGTCTCTTGAGTGTGTGGAGGAGTTTTGTTATTTGGGAGACATGTTAGGTGCCGGAGGTGGGGCTGGAGTTAGCTCGGTTGCTAGAGTGAGAAGTGGTTGGAAGAAGTTCAGGGAGCTGTTGCCTCTCCTGACATTGAGAGGACTCTCCTTACGTGCTAAGGGGTCTTTGTATGCAGCATGTGTTAGGAGTGTGATGCTGTATGGTAGTGAGACCTGGGCAGTAAAGGAAGAAGATATTCGCAGGTTCAAACGTACAGAAATGACAATGATTAGGTGGATGTGCAGTGCGTCCCTGCGTGCAAGGCCTGGGGGGGCTGGGCTTACGATAGAAGAGTTGAGAGGTAGGATGGGACTGGAGTGTATTGGTGTTGTGATGAGGAGAGGCAGGCTGAGGTGGTTTGGACATGTGGAGAGGATGGGGGAGGATAATTGGGTACAGAGGGTGAGAGGTGTTAATATTGGGGGAGGGGTAGACCGAGAAAGACATGGGATGAGGTCATTAAATGTGACTTAAGGGTTAAGGGACTGAACAGGGAGGCTGCCAGAGATCGAGCAGCATGGAGAGCCGCCATTAGGTGACCAAGGCCGACACATGCAAGCATGTTGGAGCCTTCAAAAATGAGCGATGAAGTCTCTCCAGTAACACCCAAACCAACGCTCCTACCCTCCTATACCTCCTTTTCCTTATCAGGTTTACTACCGTAAACCTTACAATTATCGGTTCCTCGCCAGAACTTTTTCTAGGTTTACAAGCGTAAACCTTATCGATTTCGGTAATGAAGGGGTTAATGCTACCTTGGCGTAGCGTCGGCTGGGAGCAAGAGGGGCGCCGGGGAGTGACACAGGTGGGCCATTCCTGCCCTGCCCAGAGCTGCTCTGTGTAGGCTTCGCATCCCCAGTGGTCCTTCGGGGTCTGGGGGTGTTGGTGTCGTATTCAGCCTGTCCCTTTGCCTCACGCATTTCAAACAGCATAAGCAGAAGGATTAGTTGTAAAGAAGAGGTCAAGTATGTTGGCCAGGGCATTCAGAGATACGGGTAGAATGCTGTACAAGCTGCTCTAGGTCATCAAGGATAGAAAAGTTGTAGTCTTGTTCATCAGGTGGATTAGTGAGATGACAGGAGAGCCAACACTGAAATCACATAGAATAAAAATCTCAGGGAAAGGAGAAACTGATAGGATATGTTCCATCTTAGAAGTAAGATAATCAAAGAATTTTTCATAGTGGAATTAGGGAATAAGTAAATAGCATAGATATATTTAGTCAGAGAATGACAGGATAGGCGAAGCCAGAGTATAGAATTCAGAAGATTCAGGTTCTGGAGCACGAGAGCAAGATATTCTGTTGCATACATATACACAACAGCCACCTTTGATTTTGAATTGAGTATAAGCTAGGAGGATATAGAGATGGGTTTGCCATCATTCGCCTCAGACAGCTGAGTCTCAATAAGGAAGAGAAGGTGAGGTTGGGAGGAAGAGAGGTGGTGGTCAACAGAAAGAAATAAGAGGAAAGGCCAAGAATGTTGCTGAAATGAAGAATGAGTGAGTCAGACAGTGGTTCCAGGTATCTCTGTTGGCCGTCACTGGGAGAGGGGTGGATGGTGCGGGCTTTTATGGTCTCCCCACCGGGGACTCCGTGGCTTGAGATGCCTTTTTTTTTTTTTTTAGAAAAGGAAGTGTGGTGTCTAAAGTACATGTACTTTGGTGTTGACAGTTGGAGGATATTGTATAGGAGAGTATGCTGGCCTTCTCTATGTGTAATTGAAACACTGAAAAAGTTCAGCAAAGAGGGGATGGTCAGAAGCTAGTCCCGAGGGCTGATGAAACGGGAGGTCCGGCTCACCTATCGTCAGCTTTCTGCACACACACACGCACACACACACATACAGCAGCAGCCACAGCGAGAAGACGTGTCTCAAACCACCTCTCAACAAACCTAAGTAGTTTTCAGGAATTGTCCTGTCTCCAGTCTTGTTCAAAATTTGAAGTATTGCAGGTTATTATAGTCTACCAAAATTTAAAGAACTATTGTCAGTAGGTATACATGAATGTTTTTATAGGAATTTTAGGAACAGCTGTCCAGTTTAGTACTGCAACCGACCTTAAACATGGCTGTTCACGTAAACATTGGGGAACCGGATTTTCCAGGATTTGATAGTGAAACAAATGTAATGGATCTGGTTAAAACGTTGATTATGAGAATTAGTGGACTAGAAAAGAAAGTGGAAGATCTAGTATCAAGAAACATGCCTGAAAATACTGAAAATACTATACAGAGTCTGATACAGGCCAATGAGACAGCGAACCAGATCGAGAATTTGAAACGAGAAAATATTGAATTAAGGAGAAAACTAGAAGAAAGCAGTAACCAAACAGAGAAGGTAAGTAGTGTGTTAGAAGAGCAAAAGGCAAAATGGGCACATGTGGAAGAAGAACCGAAAGAAGTGGTCAGTTTAAGGGAAATTATTCAGGAAGAAAGGGAAATGAACAGGAAAAAAATGGAAGAAAATGTAGTGGAAATATTGAAGAAAAAAGAGAAAATAGTGAGAGAAACAGTAGAAAGGAACAGATGTGTGATAATATTTGGAAACAGGGAGGAAGAACAAAAAGCTAGGTCTGTGAGACTCGAGAGAGACTCAAATCAGATGAGGCAAATATTGAACAAGATCAATCCCGAAGGACACAAGTGGGAAAAAGAAATTGAGGAAGTAAGGAGGATAGGGCTATATAAGAAAGGGGAAGCAAGACCAATGAGAGTTAAGATGTCTTCAGAAAGTGTTGTAAATGACATACTTAAGGTGACCTGGAAACAGTAAAGAGGCAGGGATGGAAAATATTATAGTAAGAAAAGACTTGAATGAAGAAGAAAGAGAAGTTTTAAAATCTTTGAAGGACCAAGTAAAGGAAAAAAATGACAGGAGGACAGAGGAAGAACGTAAAACTTTTTTTTGGAGAGTGATGGATATGAAAGCAAGGAAGTGGTATGTGAAGAACTAGACGTGAAGGAAACAAAGGGGATGGATATGAATATGAAAAAGAGAAGGACGAGTAAAGATAAAAACAGTGTAGCAAATCTGAGCATCATGTATAGTAACGTAGATGGATTAATATCTAAGAAAGGGGAAATTGGAGACTACTTAAATGAAAATAAACCTGAAATTGTAGACTAAATTGCCCCGAGATGTCGATACAAAATTAATTGGCTGGAACAATTATAAGATTTGGAGGAAGGACAGAGAAGGTAATTTTGGGGGAGGTATAGTGATATTAACCCGTAATGACCTAAGAGTAAAGAATATAGAAATTGAAAATACCAAGGCTGAACTTTTGGGAGTTGTAATAGAGGACAATTATGGAGAAAAAATGGATGTAATAGTTTTTTATATGCCCCCCAAAACTAGGGCATGGACAAAGGAAGATTGCGAACAGTTAATAAGAGAATCCATTATTAGGCTAAAAATGTTAATTGAACGAAGAAGTAGAATAATATTAATGGGAGATTTTAACTGTAGAGAAGTTGATTGTGAAAGTATGGATGCTGGGAACAATGAAGAATCATGGGGAAATAAATTAATGGAATTGATGATGGAAAACATGTTAACCCAGTTGATCAAAGAAAACACAAGAATTAGGGGTGTTGATGAACCATCCAGGCTCGACCTAGTATTCACAAAGGACCCAAATGATGTGAAAAACATAACCTACCATTGCCCCTCTGGTAAAAGTGATCATCTGGTAACTGAGATGGATGTGGTAGGAGTGAGGGAAGGAGAAAGAAATGAAAAACACAGAGAAAATAGATACAATTATGGGAAGGCAGAATTTGCTTCCCTGAGGAACTTTTTCCAAAATGTAGAATGGAGTAAAATGAATATGATCACAAATGTTGATGAGAAATATGAGTTTTTGTTAGAAGTATATAAAACAGGAGCTACAAAGTATGTCCCAAAATTTTCTGAAGCTATGGAAAGGAAGAAAGAATGGTTTAACAACAGATGTAGGATGGCACAAGAGGCAAGAAAAAAAGCATGGAATAAAGTGAGAAAAAGGTATAGTGAAAGGGCTTGGGAGGAGTACAAGCAGGTTAGAAATGAATAGGTAAGGGTACGGAGAGAAGAGGAAAGGAAATACGAAAAAGATATTGTATCTAACTGTAAAAAAGAGCCGAAACTATTTTATAGGTTTGTAAATGGCAAAATGAAAGTTAAGGTAGGAGGAGGCTGTAGCGCGGGCCGAACAAGGTAGTACTCCCGAGGGGAATACTGGTGGAATGGGAATACTGGTGATAGGGAGAGCTGGAGCTCCTGTTTCACTAGTTACCTAACCATCCCCCTTTGCTGACCTTTTCAGTGTGACAGTAACATGGAGAGTAGACCAGCATACTCTCCCAAACATTTCCTCTAACTATCCTATGCACTACACCACATGCGCTTTGCATATTACACAACGTATCCCACTACGTTACAGGGGTTGACGCCAGCAAGGCCATGCGGCCAGAAAACTTTGCCCCCGCTACCTAGTGGCAGACTTTCTGGGGAGGCTTGACTGGGGTTCCGCCGGCATATATCATCGGTCCGGGGCAAGATGGGGCTCGAACCTGTGCTAGAGGGTACGGGGCATTGCAGTTCCCAGGCTGCCGCTTCCGCTCAATAGAGAGGGGCCCGAACCTGGGAGTAGCGCCCCAGGAGGCTGCCCTATCATTGGGTGTATAATGGTGGGGCAGTTGCAGTGCCAAGCCGCGCTTGGAGCGTGTCCCTGCAGCTGTCCTGGCAGGGTGCCCCGAGGCCACTACCACAGCCACTGGTAAGCTGGTGGGCTAGGGGTCCCAGATCCATTGCCTGGACCTGGGTCTGTGCAATGGGTCGGGCCTTTGGAATGTTTACCCCCCTATATCTTATTGACTATGAACTACAATAACAAGCACCAAAGCAAGCCTGAGGACAGCAAATCACCCAGGGGGTTTAGGCTGGGTTCGTGGAATGTGGGAAGTTTGAGAGGAAGAGCGGGGGAAGTCGTTGAGGCATTCGGTAGGAGGTGGGTGGATGTGGCATGTTCGCAGGAAGTCCGGTACAGGGGTGGATCAGCCAGAAAGATTGTTGGGAAGGATTGCTTCTATAAGTTGTTTTGGCAGGGGGGAACTGACGGATATGGGGGTGTGGGTGTGTTGGTTGCAGAGAAATGGGTGGAATATGTCATGAATGTTATGAGAGTAAGTGATAGGATATTAGTAGTGAAAATTTTGGTCGGGCAGAAATTGGTTTCAGTTATATCGGCATATGCTCCACAGGTGGGATTGGATGACGCAGAGAAGGATAGATTTTGGGATGATTTAATACGTGTAGTGAGTGGTATGGGTGATGATGAGGTAGTGGTTCTTGGAGGGGATTTGAATGGTCATGTGGGTGAAGCAGCTCAAGGTTATGAAGGAGTCCATGAAGGATGTGCGTATGGTGTGAGGAATGCGGAAGGGGAAAGAATACTCGAGTTTGGGGAGGCTATGGACATGATTGTGTGCAACACACATTTTAGGAAAAGAATCAGCCGGTTGATTACGTATGCGTCCGGGGAAAATAGTAGTCAGATAGACTATTTTCTGGTCAGGAGGGTTGATAGGAGATTAGTGAGGGATGTTAAAGTTATAGGAAGCGAGGAGTGTTTGCAGCAGCACAAACTGTTGATTTGTGACATGATGCTTAAGGAACGAGTGATGAGAAGGAGGACATATGTACCTAGGAGGAAAATATGGAAGCTGGGAAACCAATCAGTAAGGGATGCCTTTTATAGTGAGATGAGGAGAGTGGTGGCTGAACAGGAAGCCATAGATAGAGGCGTTAATGAACAGTATAGAGCCTTTAAGAAGAACCTCTTGAGAGTTATCGATACAATATGCGGTTGGACAAGAGGCCCACCAAGACATAAAGTAACTTGGTGGTGGGATGAGGGTGTAGAAGCTGCAGTTAAGGAGAAAAGAAGGCTTTTCCGGGAATGGAAGAATGGTGGTAACAGGGAGGAGTACTTGGCTGCCAAGTGCAGGGCTAGAAGATAGGTATACAGGGCGAAGTCTGAGTCACAGAGACTTTTACTTGATAATATAAATCATGGAGAAAGGAAAAATATGATTTTTAGGGTGGCAAATCAGGTGAAGAGGGATAATCGGGACATTGTAGGTGAGCAGTGTGTGAAGAATGATGATGGAAGGGTAGTGGTGAGCAGTGAGGATATTAAAGATGCATGGAGAGAGCATTATAGCCGATTATTGAATGAGGAGTTTGACTGGGATAGAGAAGGTTTGGAGCCCGCTGATCCAGTGTTTGGCCCTTGGCCTTTGATTGATGCTGCTACTGTGAGTGAGGCAATAGGCAGGATGCGGGTGGGGAAGGCGGCAGGTGTGTCTGGGTTGACTGCCGAAATGTTGAAGGCCTCAGGAGATACTGGGGTGAGGTTAGTCACTGACCTGATAAATAGGATTATATATGAGTGTGTTGTCCCAGATGATTGGCTGAGGAGTGTAATTGTAAATGTGTACAAAGGAAAGGGTGATGCCCTGGAAAGGGGAAATTACAGAGGTATAAAGCTCTTAGATCAGATAATGAAAGTAATGGAGAGAGTTCTAGAAGGTATGATTAGAGAAAGAGTGAATATCGATGAGATGCACTTTGGGTTTATGGCAGGCAGGGGGACCACTGATGCCATATTCATTGTTCGACAGCTTCAGGAAAAATATATTGGCAAGCAAAGGGAATTGTATTTTGTTTTTGTTGATTTGGAAAAGGCCTTTGACAGAGTCCCTAGAGAGGTGGTGAAGTGGGCAATGAGAAAGCTAGGGTTGGAAGAGTGGCTGGTTAGGGTGGTTATGGCCATGTACATGGGTGCTCGCACCCAGGTAAGAGTGAATGGAGCTTTGAGTGGTGAGTTTTCCATGAATGTTGGTGTGCATCAGGGGTCAGTTTTGAGTCCCTCGTTGTTTATCATGGTGCTTGAAGCCCTCTCACGTGACATCAGAGATGGACTCCCATGGGAGATGTTGTATGCTGATGAATTGGTGTTGATTGCGGAGAATGAAGGGGAGGCTGAGGAAAGATTTAAGAAGTGGAGAGATGGTATGGGGTACAAGGGCTTAAGGGTAAATGCAGATAAAACAAAAGTGATGATATCTAGGGTTGGTGGCGGTACAATCAGAGAAGAGGGAGAGTGGCCATGTGCAGTATGCCACAAGGGTGTGGGAAGCAATTCCATCTTGTGTAATGTTTGTGATAAGTGGGTGCACAAGAGATGTTGTGGTATTAGAGATACACTGCGAGATGATGCTGATTTCATGTGTGCGGCGTGTCGGGGAGAACAGGTGGAGATTGTTAGGTGTGAGAGGGTTGAACTTGCAGGTGAGTCTCTTGAGTGTGTGGAGGAGTTTCGTTATTTGGGAGACATGTTATGTGCCGGAGGTGGGGCTGGAGTTAGCTTGGTTGCTAGGGTGAGAAGTGGTTGGAAGAAGTTCAGGGAGCTGTTGCCTCTCCTGACATTGAGAGGACTCTCCTTACGTGCTAAGGGGTCTTTGTATGCAGCATGTGTTAGGAGTGTGATGCTGTTTGGTAGTGAGACCTGGGCAGTAAAGGATGAGGATATTCGCAGGTTTAAACGTACAGAAATGACAGTGATTAGGTGGATGTGCAGTGCGTCCCTGCGTGCAAGGCCTGGGGGGGGGTGAGTTTACGATGGAAGAGTTGAGAGGTAGGATGGGACTGGAGTGTATTGGTGTTGTGATGAGGAGATGTAGGCTGAGGTGGTTTGGACATGTGGAGAGGATGAGGGATGATAATTGGGTACAGAGGGTGAGAGGTGTTAGTATTGGGGGAGGGGTAGACCGAGAAAGACATGGGACGAGGTCGTTAAGTGTGACTTAAGGGTTAAGGGACTGAGCAGGGAGGCTGTCAGGGATCGAGCAGTGTGGAGAGCCGCCATTAGGTGACCAAGGCCGACGCATGCAAGCATGTTGGAGCCTTCAAAAACGAAACGATAATACGACTGAGGGATGGAAATGAAACATATGAAAGAGAGGAAGACTTGTGTGAAATAATGAACAACAAGCTGCAGTCAGTTTATGTATTGGAAGACGAATTTAGGGAACCTGAAATGGAACCCAGGCTGACGAGAATGGCTGAAATTACAGTTGACATGAATGAGGTGCTACAGCTGATGAAGGATTTTGATGTGAGAAAAGCAATGGGACCAGATGGTGTGGCTGGATGGATCCTGAAGGAATGTGCCGATCAGTTAGTGTGGCCAGTTTATGTCATCATTAAGACCTCGCTTGAAAATTGACAGTTACCTAAAGATTGGAAAAGAGCAAGTATTGTGCCAATCTTTAAGGGATGAGATAGGGAGGATCCACTTAATTATAGACCTGTGTCACTTAGTATTGTTTGTAAAATCTGTGAGAAAGTTATTAGAAAAAATGGATAAAGTATTTAGAAGAAAATGAAGTGATAACACCAAGACAGTTTGGTTTTAGGGAAGGAAGATCATGTATTACTAACCTATTAAGTTTCTACAGTAGGGTGACAGATGTCGTACAGGAGAGAGAGGGATGGGCGGACTGTGTCTATCTGGATCTTAAGAAAGCATTTGACAGGGTGCCCTATAAGAGACTATTGTGGAAGTTGAGGACCTTTGGAGGGGTGCATGGGAAACTATTAAAGTGGATGGGAGATTATTTGACAGGAAGGCAGATGAGAACAGTAATAAGAGACAAGGTTTCACAGTGGAGAAATGTGACTAGTGGAGTACTCCAGGGCTCTGTCCTGGCCCCAGTAATGTTTCTGATATATGTAAATGATTTGCCAGAGGGTTTAAATAGTTACATGAGTATGTTTGCAGGTGATGCTAAAATTATGAAACATATTAAATGTATGGATAGTTGTAAAGAACTGCAAGAGGACTTGGACAAACTACACAGCTGGAGCCAGACTTGGAAAATGGACTTTAATGCCTAGAAGTGTCATGTATTAGAAATGGGTATAAGTGAAAGAAGACCACACTGGACATATAAAATGGACAGTGAGATGATTAGTAAGGGAAAGGATGAGAAAGACTTGGGAGTGATTATTCTGGATGACTTGTCACCAGAAAAGCATTTAAACAAAATTATTGGGGGAACTTATGGAATACTGACCAACATGAGAGTGGCTTTTAATTATATGGATGAGGAAATGTTGAGGGAGTTGATAGTGACCATGATAAGACCAAGACTAGAGTATGCGGCAGTGGTATGGTCACCTCATTTGAAGAAGCATATTGATAAACTAGAAAGGGTTCAACGGATGGCAACGAAGATGATACCACGTTTAAAGGAACTCACCTACGAGGAGAGATTGGAAAAACTGAAGTTACCAACACTGTGCGAGAGAAGGGAAAGAGGTGACTTGATCACGATATTTAGAAATGTAAGAGAATTGGAAAGGGTGGATAGAGAGGATCTTTTTGTGTTGGATGATGGAAGAACAAGAGGTCATGGCTTCAAGTTGAGGAAAAGTAGATGTCTTAATGATCTCAAAAGGTTCAGTTTCCCGAACAGAAGCATAAGTATTTGGAATGACTTAGATGAAGAGGTGGTGCAGGCGAAAAACATTCATGTATTTAAAACTAGATTAGATGAATGTAGATATGGAGACGGGACAACACGAGCTTAGCTCAATTCCTGTATACTACAAATAGGTAAATACACACACACACACACACACACACACACACACACACACACACACACACACACACACACACACACAC
>JAGKTI010023960.1:0-14575 GCA_018397915.1 Birgus latro
TAGTGGGGGGCGGCGCGTCAGGTGGGAGGAAGTGCCGGTGCCGCTGAGTGCTCAGTAAGCCTCCACCGAATATGGTGAGTGCTTGCTGGTATCTCTCGGCCAGCGTGGGCAGGCTCAGGCTAGTTAGGGCAGTGTTGTAGTTGACATATGCAGGGCCAAGGATGACTCTGCATGCCCTTTTCTGGACTCTCTCCAGCTGGTGTAGCTGAGTGGTGTTCAGGGAGGATGACCAAGCTGGAGAGGCGTAGACGAGTTCAGGGAGGATAAAGGAGGTGTACACTCCCTTGAGCTCGCTCGCCGGTGTTCCCAGAGACCTGAGCCTGCGCAGCATGTAGAAGCGGTAAGATGCTGCTTTCACCACACTGGCCACGTGCTGCCCCCAGGATAGATGGTCGTCCAGGACCACGCCAAGCAGCTTGAAGGTGTTGACTACCTGGAGTGGGTGGGGGCCGATGGTGAGCTGGGGTGGTGGTACAGCTGTTTTTGACGTGCAGACGTGCATCACCACGGTCTTGGTGTGGTTAATGGTTATACTGTTGTCCTGTGTCCACGTCTGCAGTCTATCCAGCGTGCGCTGAAGCGACGTGTAGTCTGGCGCCCTGTTGTTAACGGTGATGCCGACAGTGCAGTCATCCACGTATTTCCAGCGATGTGGGGTGTCAGTGAGGGCGTCATTTATCATCATCAGGAAACACAGTGGCCCCATCTTGGTCCCCTGGGGCACCCCGCAGGTCAGCTGGCGAAGCGAGGAGACATAGCCCCGATAACGGACGGCCTGCTGGCGGTCAGTGAGGAAATCAGCCAGCCACGCTATCAGGTCAGGGTAGAGTCCCAGATTTATGGCCTTGTTAATGACAACAGAGTGATCTACAAGGTCAAATGCCTTTCGGAAATCCACAAAAGCGAGGCCAAGAGAGGTGTCGCGTTTGTCCAGGTGGCTGTGTATGAATTCAAGACAATTGACTAGGTAGTGGGAGGTGGAAGTGGCTTTAATATTTCCAAATTGTCTTGCATCAATGTGTTTAATAATTTTGGAGTAAGACCAGTCAAACACAAAATCTTCACAAATAAGGCTGGGGATGGGGGTGATAGCGACTGGCCTGAGGTCATTGAATGACTGAGGGTTTGTTGTCTTGGGGAGTGGGGTGACATATGAAATCTTCCAGTCCCCAGGAACTGAACTTTGTGAGAGGGAAGCTTTGATAATAGAACAAAGGGGAGTGGCGAGCTCTAAAGCAAATTCTTTATAAATTTTGATGGGGAGGTCAGTTGGGGTAGTGGCTCTGTTAGATTTGAATTTTCTGATCCTCGTGACAATATCAGCTTCATGGACAGAGTGGGGAGTGGAGGGGGAAGGCAGGTAGGCAGGTAGAGAGGTGGTGGTGAGAGGGGGTAGAGTCTGACAGATAGCGGCAAAATGACCGTTAATTTCCTCTGCCGCTATCTCAGAGGGTAGGTGTGAAGTACAGGGGAGAGAGGTGGAATGTTTTTGTAGACCGCACAGCGACTTGACCTTGTAGAACCACTGACTGCTGTTGGCCTGTTTGAGATGGTGAACTTTATCTGGGTAGTACCGTTTCTTAGCTGACTTTATCTCCCTGATGACTCTGTTCCTGACACTTCTGTAAAGGACAGGGTCTGTGTGGTATAGCCTGTCCCTTTGGTGGAGGAGGCGTTTGATGCGGGGTGACATCCAGGGGGCGTCGTTGGGGTGCACTGCAACGCTCCTGACGGGGAAATAGTGGTGGTATGCCTGCATGCTGGTGTTGACATAATTCTCCCACTTGATGTTCACGTCCTCTTCTTCTATCACCTCGGTCCAGGGATGGTGGGTGATCCATTGCCCAAACTCTCTCAAGGCTGAGTCAGGCATGGGCCGGTAGGATCGGGTGACAGCTGATACCGGCACTCGGGTGGTAGGTGCAGGCCTCCAGAGGACGGTGAGGTGGTTGCTGCGCCCTATGGGGGGGAGGGGCTGGGGTGGGTGGTACTGGTGACCCAGGTCAGACAAGATAAGGTCGAGGGTTGTCTGGTCATGGGTAGGGAAGTCCACGACTTGGGTGAGGTTCAGCTGGTGTTGAATGTCGCTGATATCCAGGCGGTTAAAATCCCCACAGATAACAAGCCTTGCCGCCTGGTATCTCACCCTGAGAGCGTCCGCAGTGTTGATAAGGTGGTCAGCGAGCAGCTGTGCCGTGGCCGCGCGTGGAGGGTGATACACAACACAGACGATGATGGAAGCTGTGTTGCGGGGGTGGGAGGGGGGTGTCACTCTCATCCACAGTGCTTCCACGCCGTCAGGCACATCAACACTGAGTAGTGAAGGACAGAGGGCACTGCGGCAGAACAGCGCAACACCTCCCCCTCTACGTCCCGTCCTAAGGTGGTGGAACAGCTGGTAGTTCTCAATACTGCACACCTCAGGCACTATTTGCCACACCTCCGTGATGGCCACAATGTCCGCATTCGACTCACGCACTGTCACTGTCAGCTCATCCACTTTGTTTCCCAAGGATGTTACGTTCGAGAGGAGGAAGGAGGGGAGGCTGTACCAAACACGCGGCACTTCGATAGAATTATAATCCCTCGCCTTTTTCACTTTCTGCTTCCTCCTGGTGGCAGTGTGCACTGGTATAGAGCGCACCAAGCTCCTTCCGCCCCGTGAACCCCGGCTGTGAAACAATTTCAGGTTTTTCAGCCGCTCAATCACATCACTGGGCGGGTAACCGGACCCTCGCTTGTAGCTTCGAAATTCACTGGGTCGGTATCGCAGTGTAGGAATGCACATTGTTTTAGTAATCACCAGACCACTCGCTTGTGCTACAGTTAGACCGCGTATTGTCTTAGTCTAAGTGAGAGGGGCTGGGGAAGGGGCCAACAGGCTGTCCCTGGCGGCTCGGGAGCGCCTGAATACACGACCTTCCCCGACGAGGTCAGGCGTGTGTGTGTATGGTATTGTGTGCTGGGTGTTGTTTTGACGTTCCTTGGTGTGTGTGTGGATGTGCTGCCATGTAGTGTAGTGGATGTTGTGGGTTTGTGGAGGATGCAGCAAGAATTTGGGTGCTTCTCATGTCTACATGATCCTTGACTTTGAGAGCTTTCGTTTCTTGATGTAGGTGGTCTGTGGGTGTAGTAGCTGTGCAGCCTATGATTATTTTTAGGGCCTTATTCTGTATGATCTGTAGAGTGTTGTAGTGTGTTTTAGTGAGGTTAGGAGTCCAGGCAGGGCTTGCACAATTCATCACTGAAAGTATATATTGTTTTTATACTGTGGAGGTGGTTTATTTGTTGTGTCCAAATGTTGTATGGTCAAGTGACCTCAAAGCATTGAGTCTTGATGTTATTTTATTTTTAATGTTTGTGATGTGTTGTTTAAATGACATTGATGTATTGTATGTTACACCAAGGATTTTGTGTGTGTGTGTGTGTGTGTGTGTGTGTGTGTGTGTGGTAGGGGAGCGTTGTTTATGCTGAGGTGTGGAATGTGACTATGTTCTACTGTCCAGTTTGTGAGAAGGATCACTGTAGAGTTGGCTTGGGCTATTTTGAGCCTGTTTTTGGTGAACCAAATGTGTAGTGTTTTGAGGGAAGGTTGGAGAACGTTTGGAGGAATAGACTGTAGCACCAGTCAGGCAGGGCAGAACTCCCAAGGTGGATGGAAAGCTGATGACAGGGAGAGCTGGAGATCCCGTTTCATCAGCCTTCAGGACTTGTTCCTGACTATCCCCCTTTGCTGAACTTTTTCAGTGTCTCAGTAACACAGAGAGTAGGCCAGCACGCTCTCCAGTACAAATTTCTTTGACTGTCAACACCAAACTACATGCACGCTACACACTACACTTCCTTTTCAAAATCTGTAAAAATGGCTCACGTAAACCATGCCTCGGAGTCTCCGGGAGGGGGGGGGACCATAAACGCCCCCACCATCCGCCCCTCTCCCGGTGACGACTCACGGAGCTGCTTGGAACCACTGTCTGACTCACTCCTTCTTCATTTCTGTAACATTCGTGACCTTTCTTTCCTCTAACTTTCGCTCTGTTGAGCACCATCTCTTCTCCTCTAAACCTCACCTTCTCTTTCTCTCTGAGACTCAGCTGTCTGAGGCGACTGACAGAAAACCCTTTTCTGTATCCTCCTACTTTCTCTATTCTCATTTCAAAGCCAAAGGTGGCTGTTGCGTATATGTATGCAACGATCTATCTTGCACTCGTGTTCCTGAACTTGATTCTTCTTAATTCTCTACTCTCTGGCATCGGCACTCCTGTCATTCTCTGGCTAAATATGTCTGTGCTGTTTACTTATCTCCAGATTCTACTGACTATCAAAAATTCTTTGACTATCTTACTTCTATGATGGAACACATTCTATCCATTTCTCCTTTCTCTGAAATCTTCATTCTAGGAGATTTCAACGTTCACCACCGCCTTTGACCCTCCTCTCCCTTCACTGATCCACCTGGTGAACAAGCCTACATCTTTTCTGTCCTTAATGACCTAGAGCAGCTTGTACAGCACCTACCCGTATCCCTGACCGCCAACATACTCGACCTTTTCCAAAAAACTAATCCTTCTGCTTACACTGTTAATCTTTTCTTTCCGTTGGGCTCCTCCGATCATAACCTAATTACCTTAACCTGTCCTATCGCTCCGGTACGGCCTGTGGACCCTCCAAAGTAACGCCGCCTGTGGCACTTAGGAGCTGCAGATTGGGAGGTTTTCAGGCAGTTCTTCTTGAATTTTCCTTGGAATGATTATTGCTTCCATGGCCGGGATCCATCTGTGTGTCCCTTGCGCATTACGGAAGATATTCTCTCAGTCATGGAAGCATACATTCCTTTCTCATCCTCTGACTAATGCAAGAAAGCCTTGGTTTAATCACTCTAGTTCTAATGCTGTCCGCAACAAGGAGATAGCCTATAAAACGTACCGGAACCAACCCACCCCTGCATAACATCTTTTTTATATTTCTGCCCGGAATTGTGCTAAGTCTGTTCTTCCCTCTGCTAAAAATAATTTCATCCGTGCTAAACGTTCTCAACTCTCCAACTCGAATTCTTCTCGCTCCTTCTGGCACCTTGCCAAAAACCTTTCTAACAACTTTACCTCATCATCCTTCCCTCCTCTTTTCTACTCTGATGGCTCTGTAGCTATTTCTTCTACTGATAAAGCAGATCTCTTCGCTCAAACTTTCTCCTCCAGTTCCACCTTAGACGATTCCAGTGCTGTTCCCCCATCACTTTCCCCCTCTGACTTCCTCATGACTGACATTAAAATTTCTTCAGCTGAAGTATTTTCTGCCATCACTGGCCTTAATACTAACAAGGCAAATGGGCCTGATGGAGTCTGTCCTGTTGTCCTTAAAAACTGTGCTTCTGTGCTTACACCCTGCCTAGGTAAACTCTTTCGCCTTTGTCTCTCAACTTGTACCTTTCCGTCTTGCTGGAAATTTGCTCTCATTCAGCCAGTCCCAAAGAAGGGTGACCATTCCCAACCCTCTAACTATCGTCCAATTGTTTTAACATCCTGTGTCTCAAAAGTTTTCGAGTTAATTCTTAACAGAAAAATCTTAAAGAATCTTTACTATCACAACGTTCTCTCTGATCGTCAGTATGGGTTCCGTCAGGGACGCTCCACTGGCGATCTGCTCACCTACCTTTCAGACTCCTGGTCATCCTCCTTTCGGGACTTTGGCGAAAGCTTTGCCATTGCACTTGACATCTCAAAAGCCTTTTGATCGCGTCTGGCATAAATCATTAAATTCCAAACTGCCCTCCTATGGTTTCTATCCTTCTATCTGTGCCTTCATCTCCAGCTTCCTATCTGGTCGTTCCATAGCCGCTGTTGTATACGGCCATCGTTCCTCTCCTAGACCTATCAACAGTGGTGTTCCTCAGGGCTCTGTCCTATCACCAACTCCCTTCCTTTTATTCATCAATAACCTTCTAAGCTGTGCATCTAACCCTATCCACTCACATGCTGATGATTCCACCCTTCACCTTTCCATTCGGTTTCTGCAATGTCAATCTCAGCAGTTAATTCAACAAAAAAGGGATGAGGCTATGGCACACCTAATGTCTGACTTGGCTCGTATCTCTGATTGGGGTAAAAATAATCTTGTTATTTTTAATGCATCAAAAACTCATTCTTACACTTATCAACCCGACAAAATCTTCCTCAGGATTACCCACTAATGTTTAATAATGTCCAGCTCAGTCCTGCATCATCCTTGAACATGCTTGGGGTTTCATTCTCTCGTATTTTGCCTTGGAAAGAACATATTACATCTCTTGTGAAATCTGCTTCCAAGAGATTAGGTGTACTAAGCCGACTCCGAACTTTCTTTACCCCTGCAAAGTTGTTGATCTTGTACACGGGTTTTGTTTGCCCATGTATGGAGTACAACTCTCATGTATGGGGAGGCTCCCCACATGCAGCTCTTCTCAATAGGGTGGAGTCAAAGTCTTTTCGTTTTATTAACTCTCCTCCTCTTACTGATTCCTTTCAACCTTTGTCTCCTCGCCCCACTGTTGCATCTTTATCTCTCTTCTATCGCTACTTCAAAGGTCACTGTTCCTCTGAACTGTCTGCTTGCATCCCTCCACCTCTACGACGGGCACGTAGTACCGGTCTAGCAACAAACTCTCATCCCTTTTCTGTCCAGCTCTCTAATGCAAGAGTTAACCGTTACTCCCAGTCCTTCATTTATGGAACTGGTCAGCTCTGGAACTGTCTTCCTCTGTCTGTATTCCCTACTTCCTATGATCTCCAGTCCTTCAAACGCAGTGTGTCCTGGCATATCGAAATGAATGGATCTTGAATTTGGCTCTCTTTTGTATTGTTTCTGCTTTTTCTTGGAAGGAACAGTATGCGGGCCCATGGCCTTTGGTTCCTTCTTCATTGCATAAAAAAAAAAAGTGTTATGTCATCTGCATAGGAAGCTATGTGTATCAGTGGTGTGAGGGATTTGGGTATGTCGTGCATGGATGGGTTAAAGAGTGTAGGGGACAAAACAGATCTTTGGGAGACTGATGTTCGAAGACTGACTGGTAAATGTTACATGTGCACCTCTGCGTGCTAAGTAGTTTGTCAGCCATCTTTTTGTGTTATTGTGCATGTTTGTGTTGAATATTTTGTTTCGAGGTTGTGGTGGGGAATGGCATCAAAAGTTTTGCTAATGTCTAGTGTGACTAGGAGTGTTCTGTGTGGTGGCATCAAAAACTTTCTGTGTAAGGTCTGTAAGAAGAGTGTTTGTGGAGTACAGTGTTATTTTTGTTGTTGTTGGTTGGTGAGATGGTGCTGTTGTTGTTGTTGTTGTTATTGTTGTTATTGTTGTTGTTGTTGTGGCCTTAGTCTTGTCGGAAATGTAACCACGGTGGACTGCGGGCATAAGTTGCTCTTTGCAGTCCACGATCTTATTTTCGAGGGACAGGGTAGTAGATGAAGGAGTTTGGTACTGTGGTCAACTGAAACGTAAACCCGTTGGGCTGCAGGATTAAGATGCCCTTCTGAAGTTCATTATCCTCCTTGAGGGGAATAGGTGATAGATGTGGGATGTTAATACAACCAGGCAATTGAGTTGCCCGGTTATATCAATGCCACTCCACGAAGGCGTCCCTCTCCAGCAACAAACAGTTGTATCTTGTAAGTAAACAAGATTTCAAATGGGTATCATTCTTCCAATGAATGGCATCAGCGGACTGAGGGAGTTAGGGCTGTGTTGTAGGGACCATTAGAGGCTTCATAACACCTCTCTCTTAGTGATTTAGTTTGCATAATACATCTTACACATTCTCTTGTATGTTAGCTGTTATAATTCTTTTGTCAACATAGTTGTTTCAAACATATGCAAGTGGATAATAAAGATGTTATGTGCAGAATAAGTCGTTAAGGAAGAAGTATTACGAAATATCCGAAACAGTATATGTTATGCTGCTTGTTTTAGAGTGCGACTTCTCGTCCATTATACACAGAGTCTGGAACGGGGTTCTCTTTCTAGACCGGGTTGGGCTCTAATAAGGCAATCCGAGGGAACAGGGCATAAAAAGGCATGCCAACAACCTTACACGTATATTACCAACAAATTACAACTCTGACACAACGTGAATACACACTTTACAGGAAAATAGCTATAACACACAGAGATAGACAGAACCAGGGGACTTGGGGGCACGAGAGAGCTGGGGCTGGTTGGCGGCCTGCGTCAGGATGCCCCGGGTCATCAGGACTTCCGGTGGCTGACTGGTGGCTGACCCATAGAGTCTCGTCCGGGCGTTATCAGAGGGCCGTGAAAGAGAGGGTGGGCCCTTCCTCAGGGGTACGGGGAGGGGAGAAAGGGGCCCGGGCTTAGGGGCTGGGCCCGAACAGGGCCAGGAGGCATGTTTGCCTGCGCTTACTCCGGGGGCATCGCTCGGGGCTGGAGAGGTCTCACTCCGGGGTCCTAGGGACGTCTCGACTGGTCCCAGGGCTGCGGTCTCGGTGCTGGGCCTCCGTCAGGTCTGGACTGTGGCAGCTCAGTGCGACAGAGTCCGACAGGGGCTGAGGTTGCCGGGGGGTGGAGGGAGAGGGCTAGGACTCCTGATACCAAGGATCCTTGCCAGGCCTCTTCCAGTTGCCTGTTGAGGGCGAGGACGTCTCTGTGGGGAGAGAGGGTGGGGGCACTTTCCTGTGCCCCTTCTTTTAGTAGCGCGGCAGGGTGGCCGTCTCTTAGGTGCGGCGAGGTGGCTGTCTCCTTCCCTCCTTTTATGGAGTTAGATCAAGGGCGGCTATTGGCCGACTCCTCCCCGTGTGCGGCTAGCTGGCCATCACCCGGTGTGAGTGAGTGTGGCGAGGTGGCCGTCACTATACCTCCTTTTATAGAGTTAGAGCGAGGGCGGCTATTGGCCGTGTCCTCCACATGTGCGGCTAGGTGGCCATGTCCTCCCTGTGTGCGGCTAGGTAGCCGTCACCTAGTGTGAGTGAGTGTGGCGAGGTGGCCATCACTATACCTCCTTTTATGGAGTTAGAGCAAGGTTGGCTCAGAGCCACGTCCTTCCCGTGTGCAACTAGGTGGCCATCACCCGGTGTGAGAGAGTGCGGCAAGGTGGCCGTCACTCTACCTCCTTTTATGGAGTTATAGTGAGGGCGGCAGTTGGCCATTTCCTCCCCGTTTACGGCTAAGTGGCCGTCACCCGGTGTGAGTACGTGCAGCAAGGTGACTGTCACTCTTCCTCCTTCTATGGAGCTATAGCGAGAGCGGTGAGGTGGCCGTCTCCTCCCCGTATGTGGCAAGGTGGCCGTCTCCTCCCCGTATGCGGCAAGGTGGCCGTCTCCTCCCCGTATGCGGCAAGGTGGCCGTCACTCTTCGTCCTTTTATGGAGTTATAGTGAGGGCAGCGAGGTGGCCATCTCCTCCCCATATGCGACAAGATGGCCGTCACCCGGTATGGCTGAGGGAGGGAAGTAGCAGGTGGGCGGCTAGTGACTGACTCCAGAATGCTGTCTGGGGCTGTAGGAGTAGCCCCACCCTGAACCTGGTGATGACTGGTACGGCAGAGGTGTAATGCACTGTTTCTGCTACCTGCATAGTCACTTACCTGAGAGTGAGAGGGGCGCGTGGGAGAGGTACAGGTGTGCCCGTTTAGAGCTGAGCGCACGCCCCTCACATCCGCTCCCTGGGTATCTCCTCCTGGGGTCGGTGTCTGGCCCAGGTGAGGTTGAGGGGGAGCTTTGCTATTCTGTATTTTACTTATATCCTGCATTTCACCACCGTCAACGTTAAAAAAATCACGTCCCTGTGCCTGGAGGTGGTATGTATAGGTGGTGGTGGTTTGGTGTTGAGGTGTGAGGTGTTGCAGGAGGGATGTCCCACTAGTGGGTTGTGAAACAGTGCGGCTGGTGGTCTGGGCTGACGGTAATGTACAGTGTGGAGGGTTGGGGTGACTCCTGAAGGAGGCACTACAGGTGAGATGTTCCGCGAATGCACCTTTTCCTGCCTGTGATTTGGATCCAGGTGACACGGCGGATCTTCATGGTTGTGGATGGTGGTGCGGTGATGGTGGTCTGTGGCTGTATGCTGGCTACTGACGGGAGGGCTGGCGTTTTATGCCTGTGGTTGGCGGTGGTGAAATCCCTTGGGAGTGCAGGTGGCTTGGTTGCCGGCAGGGCCTGGTGAATGCGGAGCATTACTTGGTTGGTGTTGGGGTGCTGGGTGGTGAGGAGGAGGGGGTGGTGTTGTATCGTTGGGGTGGGCGTGAGATTCGCCCAGAACGGGTGATGGAGGTGGTGAGTGTGGGTGTGGGCTGCGATGGGGGTGGTGGGGCGCTAGGTGTGGAGCATTTGTTGCGGGTGGCTGGGGGTGGTGGGGAAAGTGGAATTGGTGGGGTGGCGGGGGTGGGGGAGGGTTGAGCTGGGGAAATACGGCGTGGAGGGGAGGGGGCAGTTTGTTCTGGAGGTGCGAGGTGAAGCTGGCATGGTAGTGTGAGTGATTGAAGCGGATCAAGGCTTGTGGAATGTGAGTCGTGAGAGGTAGCATGAGTGCGAGTGAGGTGGATTGGTGTTGGGGGAGGTAGAAGTGGGGGGAGAAGAGCGGGGCGAGGGGGGAGTAGGTGAGGAGGAGGGGAGGGGAGACGATGTGGAAGAGGTGGAGGGGGTAAGGTAGAGTGAATAGGAATCGGCGGATGAGGAATGGCAGGAGGGGGACGATGCAGCTGTGGGGCTAGGGGACGTAGGTAGGGAAGCGGGCGGCATTTTGTTCGAGGTATACGGTCTGACGTATCGGTTACGATATGTACGTGGGGTGTTGTTGTAGTCTATGGTGACTTGGTATCGGTTGGGGATGTTGGTGGTAGTGTAGGGGCCCATGAATCGTGGCGTGAGTTTAGGTGGGGTTGACAGTCGGGCCACCATAACGGTATCTCCAGGCTTGTAAGGGTTGGTGTGGCGGGTGTCAGGCACGAGGTCTTGTTGTTTTTGCAGGAGGTGTAATCTGCTCTTTAAATGGTGCAGGGGATCGGACACTGGTGACTTGGTCAGTGGTTTGAGGTGATGTCTGAGGGGAAGGAGGAGCGAGGCTTCCCCGAAAACACGCTCATGGGGGGAAATACCGTCATCTCTTGGGCAGGTGTTTAGTCCCCATTGCACGATTTTTACGTGGGCTGGCCAGCCTTCATTCTGGGTCTCCTCTATTAGGGTGTGCACCTGATTTAACCCGACGAGTCCCACCGACGTACGATGCACATCGCGACTTATTTCTGCAGACAGACGCAACGATGTGCATCGTTCGTCACTCAATTGCAAGGCCCATTGCGTGCACATTTTTCAACATTCGCGGGTGATTTTTGGTAGGCATATGTGGGAGACCTTCCTCAACCTGCTGTCAAGCGGGGATACTGCCTGGCCCCACCTAAACCCCCTCTCCCCCCCCTCCCCCCACACTGTGCAATTCACCTGTTAGCTGTAACCTGGCCAGTAAAGGTATGTTGCCCCACAGTCTCTTCAGTAATGAAATTCACGGTGGAAGTGATTCCTAAGGTGGAAGACAAAGAAACAAAGAAGCTAGAGGTAGAAACAAACAAAAGTGATAAGGTGGTAATGTCGTAAAGGAAGGTGCCATATACTGGGGTTTTGGGAGAGTGAACAATGCTGATAAACGCATATACAATATTATTGTGTGAAAGCCAATATAGACTTGTACTACACATAAATTCGTACCAAATAAATGAAATAAATACGTAATTTAAAGTGGCTTGAATTAGTTAACCCTTTCATAGTTCGTTTTCTTTAGCCAGGTACCCTGAAAAAGAAGGAAAATGTAAGGTTGAGTGACACCTGCATCAACATTTCCAACTTCAGGATCGCGATTTCTCTATGAATTTTCGATGTTTCTCACCAAAAGCGAAGGTTTCAGCCAAAACACAAAAAGTCGAAAATCGGTCGGGACCTGGGGGTAGGCTGGGTAAAAAACCGGTCGGGAGTGGACGGGTTAAGAGGGTGCGTTGGCTCCTTTCGCATATACCATTTCCTTGGGGCCAGAAGGGAGAGGAGTGAGAGATCTGAAATAAGAAAACAGTGGCGAGTTCTTTCCAAACTTTCTCAGTGAATTCCGGTGCATTGTCGGAATGTAGCGCCTGTGAGACACTGAAATAGGAGAAGACGTGGCGTAAAAGGGCTTCAGCTACTGCTCCAGCATGGTGCTTCTTTGCTGGACAGGCGATGAGGAATTTGGAGTAGCTGTCCACGAAAGTGATTATGTAACGGTAGCCAGCTTTTGGGGGTAAGGGGCCTACAACGTCAACGGCCAGGATTTGCCAGGGTTTGTGAGTTATGATTTTGCCTGTGGGACCGGATGTGTGGGGGATATCCTTTCCAAGGGCACAGGTGCGGCAGGCTTGGACTATGTGTTGGGCCAAGGTGGTCGTCCGATAAATATCTCGAAATACTTGCAGTAATTTCTTTGTGCCCAGGTGGATTCCGTTGTCTGAATGGAGATGGGTCAAGGTATCCAGGGCTGTAGTGGGGTTGAGCACGATGTGGCCTGTTTGTGTGAAGAGGTGATTGCCCTGTTGGATAAGTCTGGAAAAGATATGGGCGGGTATCCAGTCTGGTCGATCTTGATCCTGCCATCGTTGGATCAGTTTAGATGTAGGGTGAATGGCCTGGATGGGGAGCCAGGACAGGGCGTCAGCATTGATGTGAAGTTACCTTGGGCAATATAAAATCTCGTAGTGGAAATCGTCTAAGGTTTCTCTCCGTCTGATGATCTGTGCATTACACGTGTTCGATTGTTGGAGCCACTGGAGCGACTGGTGGTCGGTGATGATGGTGACCTTGGTGCCAGAGAGGTAGGCCCGGAAGTGTTCTAGGGCCCAGATGATTCCGAGGCATTCTCGCTTGGTGGCAGCGTATTTTTTTTCCGCTTGGTGGAGAGTTCAGCTGGCGCATGCGATAATGTGCTTGGACGGCACCTATCGTGATGAGGGATACATCTGTGTATAGACGAAATGGCAGGTTGTAATCTGGGAAGGTGATGACGGGGGCTGTAATCAGCTTGTTTTTCAAAGTGTTGAAGGGGTTGACCCTGTCTTCTGTCCACGAAAAGGGTTCTCCTTTTTTACTCAGGTCATGGAGGGGCTTTGCAACGTCGGTGAAACCTTTTACAAACTTTTGGTAGTAGGAGGTTAGCCCCAGGAAAGCTCGGACTTCTGTTACGTTTTTCGGGAGGGGGAGGTCCGCGAGGGCGCGGAGCTTGTCTGGATCAGGGGCAATCCCTTCCTGAGAAATAATATGTCCCAGGAAGTCAACAGAGCATGCCACCAGGATGCACTTTGACGGTTTTAGCTTTAATTCGGCCTGCCTGATCCGTTGGAAAACCTGCTTGAGGGGGTGGAGGTGGTCAGCCCAGGTCCTGCTAAAGACGATGACATCATCCAAGTAGGCCAAGCAAGTTTTCCATGTGAGGCCACTCAGGATGGACTCCATAAGGTACGAGAAGGTGGCAGGGGCGTTATAGAGTCCGAAGGGCAGGACGTTGAATCCGTTATGTCTCCCGTTGCAAGGGGAGAAGGCGGTCTTTTCTCTGTCAGTGGGGTGTACTGGAACCCGCCAATACACTGACTGGAGGTCTAAGGTGGAGAACCAGGACGCGCCGTATATGGAGTCAAGGGAGTTGTCTATACGTGGCAGAGGTGTGGCATCTTTGGCAGTGATGTCATTTAGGCATCTGAAATCCACACAGAACCTCGTTGACCCATCCTTTTTCTTACTAGTACGATGGGGGAGGACCACGGGCTGGTGGAGGGTGAGATGACGCCGGCATCTAACATGTCCTGGACCTGCCGGTCCTCTTCAGCTCATTGGTGGGGGGTTTTCTGCCGAGATGGGTGGCAGATAGGTGATCCTTCGGTGTGGATCTCGTGGGTCATGACGCTGGTGTGACCTATGTCGGTTGATTCTGAAACAAACAGGTCCTGAAGGTCCAGGGGTAGATGGTGTAGGCTGTCTGCTTGGTGAGGAGAGAGTTTTTTTTTTTTATGCAAGGAAGAAGGAACCAAAGGCCACAGGCCTGCAGACTGTTCCTTCCAAGAAAAAGCAAAAACAATACAAAAGAGAGCCAAATTCAAGATCCGTTCAATTCGAGATGCCTGGACACACTGCATTTGAAAGACTGGAGATCATAGGAAGTAGGAAATACAGACAGAGGAAGACAGTTCCAGAGCTGACCAGTTGCATAAATGAAGGACTGGGAGTAACGGTTAACTCTTGCATTAGAGAGTTGGACAGAAAAGGGATGAGAGTTTGTTGCTTGACGGGTACTACGTGCCCGTCGTAGAGGTGGAGGGATGCAAGCAGACAGTTCAGAGGAACAGTGACCATTGAAGTAGCGATAGAAGAGAGATAAAGATGCAACAGTGCGGCGAAGAGACAAAGGTTGAAGGGAATCAGTAAGAGGAGGAGAGTTAATGAGACGAAAAGCCTTTGACTCCACCCTATTGAGAAGAGCTGCATGTGGGGAGCCTCCCCACACATGAGAGTTGTACTCCATACACGGGCGAATAAAACCCGTGTACAAGGTCAACAACTGTGCAGGGGTAAAGAAAGTTC
>JAGKTI010023961.1:2556-14574 GCA_018397915.1 Birgus latro
TTTTTTTTTTTTATGTGTCCGACTCTGGGCATAGGCTTCACAGCCTGCTATCAAGGCCCAGTCGTCCTCCTACAATCTACATGTCACCACTTCGGCGCTTAACACCCACCGTCCATATTGAATACACGCTAGGGCTGTCTCATACAGGACTGGTGTATTGGTATTAGCGGGGTCATTTTTACGACATGTCAGCGGGTCTTCTGGTAGATCAGTAAAGCCTGATTTAATGAAATTCAAATCCTTAAACTGTTCCCTGCACCAGCGAGGATTCAAACCTGGGTCCCACGGGACCGCAAGCCAACTCTCTAGCGGTCGAGCTACCGCCTCCCCAGTGATACTGGTTGATAGTTGAGTGGATTTTGTCTATTCCCTTTCTTGAATAAGGAGACAGTGTTTGCTCTCTTCCAAATATCTGGTAGTTTACCTTGATGCAAGGATTCCTTGAATATTAACGATAGTAGTCTGCTTAACTCCTTTGGACATTCATGTAGCACCCAACATGAAATTACGTCTGGACCATTTGCTTTTCCTTTGTCTAGTTTACTTAACTCTTCCTGTATTTCTTTTTCTGATATTTGTATATCTGGTAATATGTTTGGGCATGCATGTTCCATGTCATCCCTCTCAAAATTATTTTCTTCTGTAAAACCTGATTGGAAATTCTTATTTAGTACTTCACAAATATCTTTCTCTTGTGTTTATAAGATCCCTTCATCCGTAATGGATTGTATTTGATCTTTTACTTTGGTTTTGCTTTGGATGTAGCTGTAAAATAGCTTCGGTTGATCGCTACTTTTGTTAATGATGTCCTCAAACTGTTTTTGGGCTTCTCTCCTTATTTTTGTGTTTTCATTTCTTGTCTGTTTATAGTTATTATATGCTCTCTCACTATTGTGTCTTCTGTATCTGTTCCACAACAAGTCTCTTTTTCTTTTGATTTTTTACATTCTTTATACATTTGTTAATTTTCATTTCTGTTTCTTTGTGCTTAAGGATGTAATTTTGAACCCCTATTTCATAAAGTTCACAGAATTTTCTATATACAACATTTAAATCTTGTCCTCTAAACTCTTTTACCAATCTTTTTCTAAGAAGTATTTCTTTATGTCATGATAATTGCCCTTTTTGTTGTTAAGGCTCTTTTTATGACTTTCATTACTGTTAACTATGTCATATGCAATCCTGAAGTTGCAATTTAATACTGCATGGTCGCTTTTGCCGAATGGAGGGTGATACATAATACTGTCAGTATTATTTTCTTGCATAGTAAATATAAGATCTAGTGTTCATGGTACATCATGTCCTCTTTTTCTGGTGCTTTCTTTTACATGTTGCGTCAGGAAAGACTCCTGCGCAAGATCTAGGAGCTTTTTGGTCCCAACACCTTTCCTGGCTGTTTATTTCTAGAGTATTCCAATTTTTATTTGTATTGAATTCTCCAGATAGTATAATTCTTTCTGACTTCTCCTCCATTCTATGTAGTAATGCTCTTAAACTTTGAATTATACTCTCTGCCGGTTCTTCATATTCGCTTTTTTCCCAAATGTTTGATTTAGGTGGCATGTATAAATTTGCCACATTTAATTTCCCTTCAGATGTACTAATCTCTACTGCCATCAAGTCTACCTGTGAGGGTATATCTAGTTCTATTTCTTTGACTTGCAGATTTTTCTTTGTTAATGTTATAATTCCTCCTCCTTTTTTTAAGCTCCTATCTTTTCTCTGTATATATTGTTTCAGTTAGGCAAAGAGTATGTGGTTCCTTCTCTTTAATATAATCATTCATCTCTAGTAATTTAGGTACCATTCCATCTACATTTGAGTACATCAACTTAATCATCTTGTTTACATACTTGTCATGACTTGGGTCTACTGCCTTCCTCCCTTCTATTCCTTCCTGTTTATGTACCACTTTCATACCTGCAATTCTGTTACTTTGTAAAAAATGAATGTGTTCTTCTCTTCGTCTGATCTTCTCTCGTTCTTTGTTTTTGCCTTCTCCCTCTTGTCTTTTAGTAATCCCAGTTCCTCTTGAATTAGGCATTTTTTTATCCATACATTTTTGAAATCCTCTTTTTCCATAAGTTTGTTTGCATTTTTCAGTATTTCTTCCACAGTGTTTACACTCTCAAAGGTTATTTTCAGTGGCCTTGATTTATTTGTCTCGTATTTCCTTAGTCTTTTGTGTTCCTCTGTGTGTTTCCTACAGATTTCCTCTGATACTTCCTTCAAAATGTTTATTACATTTGCCATCTCCTTTTGGTCTCTCAAAATTTATTTTTTATTTCATCCTCCTGTATACCAGAGATTACTATAGATTTGTTGATGTCTGCTGAATCTTTGACCAATTTTGGATTGTTTTGGATTATTTTCTTTACTTCCTTTTTAATGCTCTTTTCTTCAGCTCTCATTTCTAAGTCTTTCTTTACTTTCACCATTTCATGATACGTAGTTTCCACATCATTTTTGTAGCTTTGCATCGCTTCATTCACCTGGGTTATCTTCTCCATAATATCACTGCTATGATCTGTCAGAGTGCTAGCCTGCCTAATTGTCTCTGTATCATTTCTGAACTCTTCCATAATACTCTCATGGTTGACAACTGTGCTTGCCATTTCACTAATCTTCCTTCTGAGTGTACCAACCTCAACTGAAAGCTCATCTATTGTTGTGTCTTTCCTGTCAACTTCTTTTACTAATTTTTCATTTTCCTCCTTCTGCATGTGCAACTGCTTTTTAATTTTATCCATTTCATTCTGAAATGCCTTCTCTAATCTCTTCATTCTGTATTTACCTATTTACCTATTTGTATTTACCTATTTATAGTATACAGGAATTGAGCTAAGCTCGTGTTGTCCCGTCTCCATAGCTACATTCATCTAATCTAGTTTTAAATACATGAATGTTTTTCGCCTGCACCACCTCTTCATCTAAGTCATTCCAAATACTTATGCTTCTGTTCGGGAAACTGAACCTTTTGAGATCATTAAGACATCTACTTTTCCTCAACTTGAAGCCATGACCTCTTGTTCTTCCATCATCCAACACAAAAAGATCCTCTCTATCCACCCTTTCCAATTTTCTTACATTTCTAAATATCGTGATCAAGTCACCTCTTTCCCTTCTCTCGCGCAGTGTTGATAACTTCAGTTTTTCCAACCTCTCCTCATAGGTGAGTTCCCTTAAACTTGGTATCATCTTCATTGCCATCCGTTGAACCCTTTCTAGTTTATCAATATGCTTCTTCAAATGAGGTGACCATACCACCACCACATACTCTAGTCTTGGTCTTATCATGGCCACTATCAACTCCCTCAACATTTCCTCATCCATATAATTAAGAGCCATTCTCATGTTGGTCAGTATTCCATAAGTTCCCCCAATAATTTTGTTTATATGCTTTTCTAGTGACAAGTCATCCCGAATAATCACTCCCAAGTCTTTCTCATCCTTTCTTTTACTAATCATCTCATTGCCCATTTTATATGTCCAGTGTTGTCTTCTTTCACTTATACCCATTTCTAATACATGACACTTCTTGGCATTAAAGTCCACTTTCCAAGTCTGGCTCCAGCTGTGTAGTTTATCCAAGTCCTCTTCCAGTTCTTTACAACTATCAATACATTTAATATGTTTCATAATTTTAGCATCATCTGCAAACATACTCATGTAACTATTCAAACCCTCTGGCAAATCATTTACATATATCAGAAACATTACTGGGGCCAGGACAGAGCCCTGGGGTACTCCACTAGTCACATTTCTCCATTGTGAAACCCTGTCTCTTATTACTGTTCTCATCTGCCTTCCTGTCAAATAATCTCCCATCCATTCTAATAGTTTCCCATGCACCCCTCCAAAGGTCCTCAACTTCCACAATAGTCTCTTATAGGGCACTCTGTCAAATGCTTTCTTAAGATCCAGATAGACACAGTCCGCCCATCCCTCTTTCTCCTGTACGACATCTGTTACCCTACTGTAGAAACTTAATAGGTTAGCAACACATGATCTTCCTTCCCTAAAACCAAATTGTCTTGGTGTTATCACTTCATTTTCTTCTAAATACTTTATCCATCTTTTTCTAATAACTTTCTCACAAATTTTACAAACAATACTAGTAAGTGACACAGGTCTATAATTAAGTGGATCCTCCCTATCTCCTCCCTTAAAGATTGGTACAATACTTGCTCTTTTCCAATCTTTAGGTAACTGTCCATATTCAAGCGAGGTCTTGATGATGACATAAACTGGCCACACTAACTTGTCGGCACATTCCTTCAGGATCCATCCAGCCATACCATCTGGTCCCATTGCTTTTCTCACATCCAAATCCTTCATCAGCTGTAGCACCTCATTCATGTCAACTGTAATTTCAGCCATTCTCGTCAGCCTGGGTTCCATTTCAGGCTCCCTAAATTCGTCTTCCAGTACATAAACTGACTGCAGCTTGTTGTTCATTATTTCACACAAGTCTTCCTCTCTTTCGTATGTTTCATCTCCATCCCTCAGTCGTATTATACTGTCCTTAACTTTCATTTTGCCATTTACAAACCTATAAAATAGTCTCTGCTCTTTTTTACAGTTAGATACAATAACTTTTTCGTGTTTCCTTTCCTCTTCTCTCCGTACCCTTACATATTCATTTCTAACCTGCTTGTACTCCTCCCAAGCCCTTTCACTACACCTTCTTCTCACTTTATTCCATGCTTTTTTTCTTGCCTCTTGTGCCATTCTACATCTGTTGTTAAACCATTCTTTCTTCCTTTCCATAGCTGCAGAAAATTTTGGGACATACTTAGTAACTCCTGTTTTATATACTTCTAACAAAAACTCATATTTCTCATCAACATTTGTGACTATATTCATTTTATTCCATTCTACATTTTGGAAAAAGTTCCTTAGGGAAGCAAAGTCTGCCTTCCCATAATTGTATCTATTTTCTCTGTGTTTTTCATCTCTTCCTCCTTCCCTCACTCCTACCACATCCATCTCAATTACCAGATGATCACTTTTACCAAAGGGGCAATGGTAGGTTATGTTTCTCACATCATTTGGGTCCTTTGTGAATACTAGGTCGAGCCTGGATGGTTCATCAACACCCCTAATTCTTGTGTTTTCTTTGATCAACTGGGTTAACATGTTTTCCATCATCAATTCCAATAATTTATTTCCCCATGATTCCTCATTGTTCCCAGCATCCATACTTTCCCAATCAACTTCTCTACAGTTAAAATCTCCCATTAATATTATTCTATTTCTTCTTTCAATTAACATTTTTAGCCTAATAATGGATTCTCTTATTAACTGTTCGTAATCTTCCTTTGTCCATGCCCTAGTTTTGGGGGGCATATTAAAAACTATTACATCCATTTTTTCTCCATACCTGCCCTCTATTACAACTCCCAAAAGTTCAGCCTTGGTATTTTCAATTTCTATATTCTTTACTCTTAGGTCATTACGGGTTAATATCACTATACCTCCCCCAAATTTACCTTCTCTGTCCTTCCTCCAAATCTTATAATTGTTCCAGCCAAATAATTTTGTATCGACATCTTGGGGCAATTTAGTCTCTACTAAGCAAACAATTTCAGGTTTATTTTCATTTAAGTAGTCTCCAATTTCCCCTTTCTTAGATATTAATCCATCTTCAATGCTGAACATGATACTCAGATTCGCTGCACTGTTTTTATCTTTACTCGTTCTTCTCTTTTTCATATTCATATCCATCCCCTTTGTTTCCTTCACATCTAGTTCTTCACATACCACTTCCTTGCTTTCATATCTATCACTGTCCAAAAAAAAGGTTTTACGTTCTTCCTCTGTCCTCCTGTCATTTTTTTTCCTTTACTTGGTCCTTCAAAGATTTTAAAACTTCTCTTTCTTCTTCATTCAAATCTTTTCTTACTATAATATTTTCCATCCCTGCCTCTTTGCTCAGTTTCCAGGTCACCTTAAGTATGTCATTTACTACACTTTCTGAAGACATCTTAACTCAAATTGGTCTTGCTTCCCCTTTCTTATATATAGCTATCCTCCTTACTTCCTCATTTTCTTTTTCCTACTTGTTTCCTTCGGGATCGATCTTGTTCAATATTTGCCTCACCTGATTTGAGTCTCTCTCGAGTCTCACAGACCTAACCTTTTCTTCCTCCTCCCTGTTTCCAAATATTATCACACATCTGTTCCTTTCTACTGTTTCTCTCACTATTTTCTCTTTTTTCTTCAATATTTTCACTACATTTTCTTCCATTTTGTCTTGTTTATTTCCCTTTCTTTTTGAATAATTTCCCTTAAACTGACCACTTCTTTCTGTTCTTCTTCCACATGTGCCCACTTTGCCTTTTGCTCTTCTAACACACTACTTACCTTCTCTGTTTTGTTACTACTCTCTTCTAGTTTTCTCCTTAATTCAATATTTTCTCGTTTCAAATTCTCGATCTCCTGGTTCGCTGTCTCATTGACCTGTATCAGACTCTGTATAGTATTTTCAGTATTTTCCAACATGTCTCTTGATACTAGATCTTCCACTTTCTTTTCTAGTCCACTAATTCTCATAATCAACATTTTAACCAGATCCATTATATTTGTTTCACTGTCAAATCCTGGAAAATCCAGTTCCCCAATGTTTACATGGACGGCCATCTTTAAGGTCGGTTGCAGTACTAAACTGAACAGCTGTTCCCAAAATTCCTATAAAAACATTTATGTATACTTACTGACAATAGTTGTTTACATTTTGGTAGACTATAATAACTTGCAATACTTCAAATTTTGAACAAGGCTGGAGACAAGACAATTCCTGAAAACTAGTTAGGTTTGTTGAGAGGTGGTTTGAGACACGTCTTCTCGCTGTGGCTCCTGGTGTGTGTGTGTGTGTTGTGTGTGTGTGTGTGTGTGTGTGAGAGAGAGAGAGAGAGACAGAGAGAGTGGTGAGTGATTGAGAGTGAGTGAGACTAGGTGGGGGGGTGGGTAGTAGAACAGATTGGCTATCTTGTCCTCTTCCCTGTTCTCCCATCTCCCCACCCCCATTTATCTCCGTCCCACACCTCTGCTTGCCTCCCTCCCCCACCCCCACTTGGCATGCTGCCAGGTATGTCTCCCTCTCCCACTTTCATCCCCCACCTCTGGTTGTCTTCATTTCCATCCCTCCACCCTCCCCCACTCCCACTTGTCTACCATGTGTGTGTGTGTGTGTGTGTGTGTGTGTGTGTGTGTGTGTGTATTTACCTAATTGTATTTACCTAATTGTGTTATACAGGAAATGAGCTACGCTCGTGGGGTCCCGTCTCTGTTTCTCAATAAGTCAAATTTTGCCTTAAACTCATTTAAGTTTTTAGACTGGACGATCTCTTTGTCCAGGCTATTCCACAGGTCTATACATCTATACGGAAAACTATATTTCTTGATGTCCTTCGAGCAGCTTGGCTTCTTTAGTTTCATTCCATGTCCTCTTGTTGCTCTCTCATCCCACACAAACAGATTTTCTCTGTCAATTTTGTCTACTCCTATCATGGTCCTGAACTCTGCAATCATGTCACCCCTCTCTCTCCTTTCCTCTAAGGAGGGCAAATCCAGCCTTTCCAGCCTCTCTCTGTATGGCAAATCTGCCAGACTAGGGACCATCTTGGTTGCTGTTCTTTGTATTCTCTCAATCTTGGTTATATCTTTCTTTTTGTGTGGGGACCACACTACTGCTGCATATTCTAACCTGGGCCGGATCATGGCCACTATCAATTTTTTTATCATCTCATCCATGTAATGAAATGCCACTCTTATATTGGTCAAGAGTTTATATGTCTCTCTCACTATCTTATTTATGTGCTTTTCAGGTGACAAACTATCCTGGACCAGCACTCCCAAATCTTTCTCTTCTCTCACTTTTCTAACTGGTTCATTACCCATCAAATAATTCAATGATGGCCTCTTGGTACTTTTACCCATTTCCAATATTTTACATTTTTTTGCGTTGAATTTCATTTCCCACATCCGGCTCCAATCATATATCCTATCCAGATCCTCCTGTAGCATTTTACAGTCCTCTTCAACCTCTACCTTTCTCAAGATCTTTGCATCATCAGCAAACAGGCTTGCGTAGCTGTTCACTCCATCTACCATATCATTTACATAAATCAAGAACATTACTGGTGCCAACACCGAGCCCTGTGGGACACCACTTGTTACTTCCCTCCATCCAGATGTCCTGTCCTTTATTACTGTCCTCATTTGTCTGTCACTCAAAAAGTCTCTCATCCATTCCAGGATGCTTCCCTTCAGTCCTCCTATATGCTCTAATTTCCATAATAGTCTCTTGTGAGGTACTTTGTCGAAGGCCTTCTCCAAATCTAAGTACACACAATCCACCCAACCGTCTCTCTCCTGTAGCACGTCAATCGCCCTTGAGTAGAAGCTCAACAAGTTGGAAACACATGACCTTCCACTTCTGAATCCAAACTGACTTTCAGTCAAAATATTCATCTCTTCCAGATATTTTATCCATCTATCTTTCAGGATTCTCTCACACATTTTCGCAACCATGCTGGTTAGGGACACTGGTCTATAATTCAGGGGTTCTTCCTTGTTTCCTCCCTTATAGATTGGCACCACATTTGCCCTCTTCCATTCCCGAGGCACTTTCCCCTCTTCCAAGGAGCACACAATTAAATTGTGAATCTTATCCGCCAGTTGTTCTCTGTATTACTTCAGCACCCAATTAGAGATTCCATCCGGTCCTGGGGCCTTCCTTACATCTTGAGCTCCCAGTAATTTATACACTTCCTGCACTTCCACTTTTATATCTTTTATCACTACATTTCTAATCACTTGCTCTCCTTCCACAAACTCCCTTTCCTTAGTGAAAACCGATTGGAAGCATTTGTTCATTACTTCAGCTTGCATTACTGCATCCTTGTAGACCTCTCCTTCTACTTTCAGTTTGGTGATTCATTCCCTTTGCTTCAATTTGCCATTGACAAATCTATAAAACAATTTGGGTTCATCCTTACATTTGTCAATTATACCTTTTTCAAAGTTCCTTTCTTCCTCTCTGCGTATTCCTGTATATTCATTTCTAGTTCTTTTATATTCTTCCTTTGTTCTGATATTACCTCTCTTTTTCCATTGGTTCCATGCCTTGTCCCTCTCTTTTTTCGCTATTATACACCTTCTATTAAACCACACCTTTTTCCTGTTTTCTTTCCCACTTACTCTTGGCACATATTTTTCCACTCCCAAATTGTAGAGGTCCAAAAAGATATCCCACTTCCTTTGTATCTCTCTTGTTTCTCTGAACCCTCTCCAGTCCGCATTTTCAAAAAATTTTCTCAATTCTGCAAAGTTTGCTTTCCCAAAGTTGTATCGTCCTTGCCTATAAAGCTCATCTCTTGGCACCATGTTCCCTATCATCATCCGGAACTCAATGACCACATGATCACTCTTTCCTATAGGACACAGATAATTTAATGATTCAATTACATCAGGCTCCCTGGATAGTAGCAAATCTAATCTTGCTGGTGTGTCATCACCTCTGAATCGTGTCTCTTCTTTAACCCACTGTGTCATTACATTATTCATTGCTATATTTAACAATTTTGTGCCCCATGAATCTTCGCTGCCTCCCGAGTCCCATTCCTCCCAGTTCACCTCTTTACAATTAAAGTCACCCATTAGGATTATATTGTTGCTTTTCTCGATCACTTTCTGTAGATAACTAACCATGTCTGACAACATCTCCTGGTATTCATCGTCATTCCATGCTCTCGTCTTAGGGGGAACATATACCACTGCCATATCTCTCTTACCATTCTCCCCAGTTTCTAATTTCAAATTTATGGCTTCGGCCCTGCCCTCTGCCATTTCCACAGTATCTAAGTTTATATTGTCCTTCACTGCTATCATCACTCCTCCTCCCATTTTTTCTTTTCTGTCTCTTCTCCATAATTTGTATTTCCCACCTCCCATATGAATATCAGTATCTTCTTTCAATTTAGTTTCTACAAAGCACATAACATCAGGTTCGTGTGCCCTCAAAAAATCATTGATTTCTAACCTTGCCGATATTAGTCCATCAATGTTTGTGTACACCACTTTCAAACTTTTTTCATCGTTTTTTATACTCTTGTCTCCCCTTCCTTCCGTCGATACCACTTTCTCAATTTCTGGTCCATAACTCTCCAATAGAACTCTGTCTTCTCTTTCTCCGTTCGTTGTTCGTTTTTTATCTTTGCTTCCTTTACTAACTCCTTTAATTTAGCTCTTTCCTCTTCATTTGCATCTCTCCTAATCCAAACATTTTTAAACCCCTCTTTCTCTGACAATTTCCACGTTCTACTTATGATTTCATTCACTATTACTTGGGACTTAAACTTTACTTTCAGTAGGCCTTGCCTGACCATCCTCGTACTTTCCTAACCTAAACACTTCTTCAATCTCTTCTTGAGCTTCATTGTTTCCTTCCATAACCAGTGATATTATTTCTTTAGCCTTGCTCAGTTCCTCTCTTGCTCTTTCAGATCTCACTGTCATTCGTTTTTCTTTTATTCCTGAAATTATCACACATTTTTTCTTGTCTGCTACATCCCTAACCAAAGATTCTCTACTTCTTAGTACTCTAACCACTTCCTTTTCCACTTTTTCCTTACTTTGTTGCTCTATGATTTCCTTCAAATTTACATTTCCTTCCTCCTGTATTTTCTTCCACCCCTTATGTTGCTCCTTGATTTCCTGAATATGCTCATCTTGCCTCCTCGATTTTGATTCGTATTCATCTAGTTTACTTTTTATTCTGTCCCTTTCTTCTTCCAAACTCTTATTCTCCCTCTTCAGCTGTTTTATTTCATTTGATGCGGATTCATTATTCGCCTTTAATTCTGTAACTTCTTTTTCTTGTTCCTCACTACGTGTGCTAACCTTTTCCAGTCTATTCTGTAGGACTTTGATCTCTCTCTCTTGCTCTATGGTCCGTTCCTGCAGCTGCTTAATTACTTCCCATACCTTTTTTAACTACTGGACATTCCTCTCCGCCGTTTTCTCTACTCCTCTGCTTAATTACTTCCCATACCTTTTTTAACTACTGGACATTCCTCTCCGCCGTTTTCTCTACTCCTGCTACTCTTGTTTGTTGCAGCTTATCACTTCCTTTGCCTACATTTAGCTCGGAGAAGCCTGCAAATTCCCCCTCGCCAGTTGTAAACAATCCTCCGTCTCTCTCCGCCATGATGCAACCATATGGAAACTTTCTTTTTCACTTTGTCTCGTATTTTTCGGGCCGAAACTTGTGTTTTTTTAAACTAATATCCGACGGGACCACCACTCACGCATTCAACCACATAATCACAATAGGCTATCTCCTTTTCGCTGCTAGTTCTGCGATTATTTCCCCTCGATCCAGGAGCAGCTCCGTCTGTGTGTGTGTGTGTGTGTGTGTGTGTGTGTGTGTGTATTTACCTAATTGTATTTATCTAATTTTGATATACAGGAAATGAGCTATGCTCGTGGGGTCCTGTCTCTGTTTCTCAATAAGTCAAATTTTGCCTTAAACTCATTTAAGTTTTAGACTGGACGATCTCTTTATCCAGGCTATTCCACAGCTCTGTGCATCTATAAGGAAAACTATATTTCTTGATGTCCTTCAAGCAGCTTGGCTTCTTTAGTTTCATTCCGTGTCCTCTTGTTGCTCTCTCATCCCACACAAACAGATTTTCTTTGTCAATTTTATCTACTCCTATCATGGTCCTCAACACTGCAATCACGTTGCCCCTCTCTCTCCTTTCCTCTAACGAAGGCAAATCTAGCCTTTCCAGCCTCTCTCTGTACGGCAAATCTGCCAGACTGGGGACCATCTTGGTTGCTGCTCTTTGTATTCTCTCAATCTTGGTTATATCTTTCTTTTTGTGTGGGGACCACACTACTGCTGCATATCCTAATCTGGGCCGGATCATGGCTTTCGATCGAGTCTAGCATAAATCTTTAATTTCCAAACTGCCCTCCTACGGTTTCTATCCTTCTATCTGTGCCTTCATC
>JAGKTI010023962.1:0-14574 GCA_018397915.1 Birgus latro
GGGCAGTGAAATGGCAGGGGATAGAGCGACATGGAGGTGATTTGTTTGTGGCCACCCCTTACGGGATTAAGGCATCTGGCAATAGATAGACAGATGCTTCACCTACATGACCATGGAAGTTCCCTCCCAAAACTACTATCTCATCATCTCCCATGCCACTTACTACACATATGAAGTCATCCCAAAATCTATCCTTCTCTATCTCATCCTTGCCTGCCTGTGGGGCATACGCCAATATAAATGCAAACATAATCCTACTGAACAAAGTTTTCACTACTATTATCTTATCACTTATTCTCATAACATTCATGACATATTCCACCCATTTCTCCCCAACACACCCACACCACCATAACCATCTGTCCTACCTTGCCAAAACAACTTATAATAACAATCCCTCCCAACAATCTTTCTGGCTGATCCACCCCTGTACAGGACTTTCTGCACACATCCCACATCCAACCACTTCCTAATCAGTGCCTCAACCACTTCCTCTGCTCTACCCTTCAAACTTCCCATGTTCCACGAAGCCACTCTGATTCCCTTTGTGATTTAGGGTCCTCAGGCTTGCTTTGAATTTCATTCTTTAACTTGGTCATAATCAGTAAAATAATAAGAGGGAGAGACACAGCACAGGCCCCACCCACTGCACAGTCCCAGGTCCAGGCAATGAATCTTGAACCCCTAGCCCACCAGCCTTGACCAGTGGCTGTGGTAATGGCCTCAGTGCACCCTGCTTGGACAGCTACAGGGACACCCTCCAGGCATGGCTTGGCACTATAACTCCCCTGCCATTATACACCTATTGATAGGGCAGCCTCCTGGGGTGCCACTCCCAGGTTCAGGCTCCTCTCTATTGGGCAGAAGCAGCAGCCTGGGAACCGCAGTGCCCTGTACCCTCTAGCACAGGTTTGAGCCTCATCTCAACCTGGTCCCATGATCTATGCTGGCAGAGCTCTTGTCACGCCTCCCCTCAAAAAGTCCGCCAGTAGGTAGCACAGGCAAAGTTTTCAGGGTGCATGTCCTTACTGGTATCAACCCCTGTGACATAGTGGGGTATGTTGTGTGATATGTAAAGCACATGTGGTGTAGTGTATGAGACAGTCAGAGGAAGTGTTTGGGAAAGTATGCTGGTCAACTCTCCATATTCGTGTCACACTGAAAAGGTCAGGAAAGGGGGATGGTTAGGTAACTAATGTATACAGTATATAATGCTGCATTATCTGATGATGAAGGATACAGCGATATTGCAAAATCTGACCTCCTACTTCACGCACGAGCGTGAATCACGCTCCTGTCTCTCATTTTATGAGAAAATAAAACAGGTAGATGAAAACTCACATGAGAGATATTCTTCATTTCTTATGTTGGCCCATTCACAGGGTTCATCTTCAAAAATGTACCCACTTAATGGTACCAAAGTAAATTTACTGAGGAAAAAGGTCAAGGTGAAGATGTGCCAAGAGATGCCTAGCCATGGTGCTTATCCCTGTAACCTAGGCCTCTGAGTCTGTGTTGGGTATTCAGTCACTCCTGTGATACAAGGCCGCTGCATCATTCTCATCCACCATACATATAGAATCAAACATGTACTTAGGACACACAAATATTTTCAAGTACTGACAGCACCTTCTGTAACTGAGATGAGGTGTGGAAATACAGTATACTAGTTTTGTGGTGAGAGGGGGGAAAAATACTGTTAATTCCAATAGGTAACTCGGGCCTTTGAGCCCGTGGCAGCTTAGTCACTATCCAGAATCACAGTTACCTTCCCTAGGTGTTACCCTAGATACTCATTTTACCTGTCAACACACAAAAAGTTGGGTGTACACCCAAATTCAATAGTATCACCTGCCTGGACCAGGATTCAAACCTTGGTACTATCAAGCTGACAACTTTACAGCTAATACTACTATGCACTCAGCTACCACAGCAGTGCATGAGAAAAAACACATGTAGGCTGTTCATATAGATTTGTAAGAAACTTTATTACTCTGCATCATGTATATACAACCTCATAATATTGCTCATGACTACTAGAAATATTGAACCTCATGAATCTGGTGAGAAATTACTGTGGTTTGTTCTCACTCTTCATATGATTTTAGTCAACTCAGGGGAGACCTTTTGTAGCAAATAGTTCAGTGAAAAATATACAGTAGAGTACTGTACCTAATTTTTCATAAGCTAAATAGAATAATCTAGTAGCAACAAGAAGAAAATATATTTAAGCCCTCAGGCTTGAGTATGACTTTGTTCTCCAAATGAGCTAGTACCCTTGCCCCTTTGAGCTTACCACCCATACTGACTCCAACCATAGCTCAGATTTAAACCCTTACGACCCACATCCAACTGGAAACCTTAACTCACTAAGCCAGGTTTAAGCAGCATAATATTCCTTCAGTTCTGGGTCTGTGGGTTTGAGTATGATTTTTTCCTGCAAATTTACCACCCATCCTGGCTCCAGACCATAGAATATCTGTCGTGGATCTTTACGTTCCCTTCGGATGTCATTCTCTGGCAGCTGGCTTAAGTCAGGCAGCTCATATCCATATTTCTGGAAAAAAAAAAAAGGTTAAATCTATTATCATAATCATTATTCTTACCTATTCATCACCACTAGCACCATAATTATTATTCTTAACTATTCATCACCGCTAGCACCATCCACTCACTCGATATAGTGTTGCTCTTAGGTGACTGCCCTTGCCTCTCTTCCTTCCTCTTCTGTCTTTCTTTCCCTCATTCTTTCCTCTTTCTTCTGTCTACCGGTGACTCTGCACTGAGTGACAAGCCAAATGGTTTCCTGTACACCAGGAGACCATTTACTACACTGGGTGGTAATCATATAACCAAACTATGACGCCTGGTGGTTTAGTGGGTAATTAAGGAGCTCCAATCGGACTGGGTCAATGCAGGTTTACATCCAAGAGGAGGTTGGGGTTTATTGGTCACATAATGCCACTCAGAGATGAGTGTGACTGGTCACTCTCACCTTAAATGTCAGGATCAACTTGTCTGGCCCCGTGCTCCTACACTCCTCATGGGGCAACACATGACTGGATGATGAATGAATGAAGCATCATCACCAACTTCATCTTCAGGCTACAATAACACATTCAGTATAAGAGATCTCTACAAAGTTGCATAAAACTGTCTGGAGGTAGTGAAAAATAAACTAAGAACACATCATAGAAGAGATGGTGTTAATGAACATCCATACTAGGGTGGTGATGGCATGGTTGAAGGATTTCTATTGGCTGGAAGCTTAAAGCCATGCCCCATAATTATTCCCTTCACAATATTTCATTTAAACTAGGCAGAGATTTTCATTCTGTTGTAGTTTATTTCCCATAGCTCACTGGCAGAATATATACCCAGTACTATGGCTCAATATCCTCTCCATACTTCATGACTAGGGCCATATTCTTATATTAACCCATTTGCGCCCAGTCTCCTCAAAATAGGACGGAACTGGGCATTTTCAAAATTGAATAAAGAAGGGAATGCCAGGGTAGGGACCTATGAGCTTTGTGGCTATGAGCCGACAGGCGGAGGGTGGTTCGCCTAGCACGCTTCCAGCACAATCCCTTGCACAGGAACTCTGGGAGCTAATGGGTTAAACACTGACAAATCTATCAGTTTCTCTAACTCATTTGCACCCAGTGTCCTCAAAATAGGATGGAACTGGGCATTTTCAAAATTGAATAAAGAAAGGAACCCCAGGGAAGGGACCTATGAGCTTCGCGACTATAAGCTGACAGGTGGAGAGCGGCACGCCTAGCACCCTTCTAGTAAAATCCCTCGCACGGGAACTCTGGGAGCTAATGTGTTCTCTAATTACAACTTAGCATTCAAGATGAAGAGATGGTAATTTCACTCCTAGTTAAAGTGGACATGGTATAGTACTGAATGGTAAGTTTGTTAATTCGTTTGTTTTTTAATGCACCAAAATGCTTGGATGTGTTGGTCTTGGTCACCTAATGGCAGCTCTCCATGCTGCTTGATCTCTGGCAGCTTCCTTGTTCAGTCCATTATCCCTGAGGTTACACTCAATGACCTCATTCAAGGTCTTTTTTGGTCTACCTCTTGCAATCCTAACCCTAACATTAACATTTCTCACTTTCTGCACCCAATTATCAACCTCCATCCTCTCCACATGCCCAAACCATCTCAATCTACCTCTCCTCATCACAAAACCAATGCACTCCAGTCCCATCCTACCTCTCAACTCTTCCATTGTAAACCTAGCCCCCCCCAAGCCTCGCACTATGGGACGCACTGCACATCCACCTAAGCATTGCCACTTCTGTATGTTTGAGCCTGTGAATATCCTCTTCCTTTACTGCCCAGGTCTCACTACCATACAGCATTGCACCCCTAACACATGCTGCATACAACGATCCCTTACCACGGAGGGAGAGTCCTCGCAATGTCAGGTGAGGCAACAGCTCCCTGAACTTCTTCCAACCACTCCTTACTCTAACCAATGAGCTAGCTCCAGCCCCACCTCCAGCACATAACATGTCCCCCAAATAACAAAACTCTTCCACACAATCAAGAGACTTACCAGCAAGTTCAGTCCTTTCACGCCTGATAATCCTGCTCTCCCCGACACACAGCACATATAAAATCATTATTATCTCACACTCTACCTCTGATACCATTAGATCTCTTATGCACCCACTTATCACCAACAATGCACAAGATGGAACTACTTCCCACGCACGTGTGGCAAATCGCACATGGCCACTCTCCCTCTTCTTTGACAGTGCCGCCAACAGCCCTAGATACCATCACTTTTGTTTTATCTGCATTTACTCTTAAGCCCTTGTGCCCCATACCATGTCTCCAGTTCCTAAATCTTTCCTCTGCCTCCCTTTCATTCTTTGCAAGTTCTCTTTAAATGTACAGGTAGCCTTTCTGACATTCATTTTGTTAGTAAGTCCACAGTAAATTATACAAATATTGCCAATTAAACCCACATTTGCCACGTATAAGGCTGACCTCCCAGTTTCCCTGACTAACAGTACAGTATCAGCTGTATAAAGAAAAAAAAAAAGTCTGTTCTGGAACATATCTCCAATATATAACAAGGACTGCTGCTGGAGATGGATGCCTTCATGTGGTGGCATCAATATGACCAGACATTTCCAATGCCTGGTCATACAAATGTCCCTGAACTCCCTTTTTTCACCCTGAAAGGAAGTTGGAGGGCTGTAGAAGAGAAGGAACTTCAGCTTGCAGTCCATAGGATTTACATCCAGATGAGCCTGGGGCCACACTAACAACATAATGAGGATTACCTGTACTGCAGCTGCTGCAAACAATTGGGAAAAACAGATCAATAATGTGTAATGATTTGTAATACATGACACTATCACCCTGGGTTCCAAAAATAAAAATTCCCATTACTAAGCCCTTCAGCTGCAGTGAACTTCCCATTAGCTGACTAATACTGCCCATTATATGCTGGAATAAAAGATGAAGTTCTTTACTCTCAGGTAAAATGTAATATGTGACAGTTTATTAGTGCTTTTAGTGCCAAAGGTTTCTCTCCAGCATAGTAAACCCACTTTTTAGCTTGAATTGTAAATTTGGTACAGTACTCTGCAACTAAAGGGTTAAATGTATCCTGAATCACCAGCTCGCCCCAGTATGATGAGTACATACCTGTGCCAATTTAAACCTTTCCTTTGCCACTTCTTGAGGGTCAGCAAGGTAGCCCCTGTTCTTAGGATCAGAATAGTATTCAATCAGGTGCTGCGGCGGCAGCATGCGGCGAGGGATGGGCTGTCCTGTGGCAAAAATAAAGACTATGACTACTTACAAATCCATGAGGGGTTACAGGACTTTATCTAACCTCTCTGGTTTGAAAAGTCTCTCCTCACCATTATGTTGTTGTTGCCGTGGGCCTTGACTTATTTGGGCATGAACTCTGTGCACTTCAAGCTCTTTTCTCTTGGTATCAGCTTTCCTTAGCAGGGCAAAGTGAATGCAGTCCCACACTGCACAGTCTTGCCAAAGTCCCACAATGTCTCCACTTCCTCCCCTCACCAGGCACTGCCACTAAGCTTTATCAAGACAGCAGCTACAGGGCCACATATCCATACTGATGCCCTAGGATATAAGGTCACCTACACCTACCATGGCACAGAAAATGAGTTTCTGGGCCACAAAACACCATTTGGCTTATCACTGTAGAATCAATTGAAGGTAACCCTACAATGAGTAGATGGTGTGCACCCTCACCTACCATTATCATCAGGGACATCAAACAATAAAATATATCAACAAACTAAGGAAGTTATGAACAAGAATTCACCTTTCTTGAAATGGAGAATGGGATCAATTGCAGCCATAAGAGCAAACGGGTCATAGTATGCAGTTGTAATAACACCTCCGTGGCGCTCCACTGCCGTAATGCTTGCCTCACTGGCCCACTGCACCTCCAGATTTAAGGGTGTGCAGAAGTGATCCATACCCTGTGTGTAGAAAAGACACAGCTACTTACTTCATACATACACCCACTCAATGCAATGCTACCTTCAAGTGATTCTACACAGAGTGACAGGCCAAATGGCTTCTTGTTGTCTTGGAAACCATTTATTATGACAGGAGGTTGTAGTAAAGAGATACAGTCTACAAACTGCCATTTCAATAAAGCTAGGTACGGCACTACCATCACAAGACCTACACATGCTATATTGTTTTTATGTTAACTTGGCCTAGAACTGTAATCTCTTCATCTACCTCTGAAAAAGTTCTATGGAATGGATGCAGAGCCATAACACTGTCTTCTTCTTCCAATGACCTGCTTGAAATAAGTTGCAAAGGACAAACCCTAGGCCAAGTTAGAGTAAAAAGAGTAAACTGTAGCACAGTCAATGGTCTCTAAATATTAATGCAAACTTAATGCTCTATAGTCAAGTAGTCCTCATTGGACGTTTCACTTAAAAGTTGTTTTGCTACTAAGCTGCTGAGGAATTAGCACCTTGCTTCAAGTTAAACAGCTCAATTCACTATAAAGGTGCTGTGAAGCCTACAATTCATTTTTATTATTAAAATGAGAAAAAGCAGATACCTGATGATACTAAATCACCCAAGGGCATCAGAATGGCATCATGGAATGTGGGTAGTTTCAAGGGTAAAGCGGGGGAAGTGAGCGAGGAAATGAGTAGGAGGTGGGTGGATGTTGGCTGTGTACAAGAGGTTAGGTATAGGGGAGGATCAGCAAAATGTTTGCGAAGAGGGATTATCGGTGTACGATATTTTGGCAGGGAAGGGTAGATGGATATGGTGGCATGGGTATGCTGGTTAAGGAAAAATGGGTGGAAAATGTCCTTAATGTAATAAGAGTGAATGAAAGGATTATATATTAGTGAAAATTTTGTTCAGTAGGCTAGCTACTTCATTTACTGTACATCTGTGTATGCTCCAAGGGCTGGCTTGGATAATGTAGAAAAAGATAGACTCTGGGATGACTTAATATATATATATACACTATATATTTTTTTAAATGCAAGGAAGAAGGAACCAAAGATCAGGAGCCTGCATTTTGTTCCCTCTATGTTCCCTCTAAGAAAAAAAAACAAAAACAAACACGACAAAAAAAGCAAAATTCAAGAACTGTTCATTTTGAGATGCCTGGACACACTGCATCTGAAAGACTGAAGATCACAGGTAGTAGGAAATACATACAGAGGGAGACAGTTCCAGAGTTGAACTGTTGCATACATGAAGGACTGGGAGTAATGGTCAACTCTTGCATTAGAGAACTGGACAGAAAAAGGATGAAAGTTTATTGCCAGACGGGTGCTATGCGCCTGCCAAGATAAAGGAGGGATGCAAGCTGACAGTTCAGACGTGCAGTGACCACTGAAGTAGCAACAGAAAAGGGATAAACATGCAACAGTGCGACAAAGAGACAGAGGCTGAAGCGAGCTAGTAAAAGGAGGAGCGCTGATAAGACAAAAAGCCTTTGACTCCACCTTGTTGATACGAGCTATATGTGGGGAACCTCCCCACATGAGAGTTGTACTCTACATGGGCGAATAAAATCCACATATAAGTTAACAACTGTGAATGGGTAAAGAAGGCATGGAGTCGGCTTAGCACACCTAATCTCTTGGAAGCAGATTTTATGAGAGATGTAATATGTTCTTTCCAAGATAAATCCCAAGAGATGGAAACCCCAAGTATGTTTAAAGATAATGCAGGAGTAAGCTGGATACTGTTGAAAATTAGAGGGTACTCCTGTGAAAGATTCTGTCGGGTTGATAGATATAAGAGCTGAGATTTTGATTAAATAAAACAACAAGATTACTTTTACCCCAATCAGAGACATGAGACAAGTCAGACATTATGTGTGCCATAGCCTCATCCCTTGTTTGTTGAAGTAACTGGTCAGATGGACGCAGTAGGAAGCGAATGGAATGGTGAAAGGTAGAGTCATCAGCGTATGGGTGGATAGGGTTAGATGTATGGTTTAGAAGGTCACTGATGAGCAAAAGAAAGAGAGCTCATGACAGGAGTGCCCTAAGGTACACCACTATTGATAGTTCTAGGAGAAGAAAGGTGGCCGTCTACAACTGCAACTACAGAATGACCAGAATGGAAGCTAGAGATAAAGACACAGATAGAAGGATGGTAACAGTAAGAGGGCAGTTCGGAAATTAAAGATTTATGCCAGACTCGATCGAAAGCCTTTGAGATATCAAGTGTAATGGCAAAGCATTTGCCAAAATCACAAAAGGAGGATGACCAGGAACCTGAAAGGTAGGTGAGAAGATTGCCAGTGGAACATCCTTGGCGGAACCCATACTGACAATCAAAAAGAAGGTTGTGACCAGAAAGGTGCTTAAAAAATTTTTTGTTAAGAATAGACTCAAAACTTTTGAAATACTGGATGTTAAAGGAACTGGGCAATAGTTACAGGGTTGGGAATGGTCACCCTTCTTTGGGACAGGCTGAATGAGTGTAAACTTCCAGCAAGAAGGAAAGGTACAAGTTGACAGACAATGGCAAAAGAGTTTACCTAGGCAGGGTGTAAACACAGAAGCACAGTTTTTGAGGATAACAGAAGGGACCCCATCAGGCCCACATGCCTTCTTAGTACTGAGGCCAGCGATGGCAGAGAATACATCAATTGAAGTAATTTTAATGTCAGCCATATGGAAGTCAGAGGGGGTAAGTAATGGAGGGACAGCACTGGAATCGTCTAAGGTGGAATTGGAGGAGAAAGTCTGAGTAAAGCATTCTTGTTTATCAGTAGAAGAAATAGCTATACAGCCATCACAACGGAAAAGAGGAGGGAAGGATGATGAGGTAAAGTTGTTAGAAAGGTTTTTGGTAAGGTGCCAGAAAGAGTGAGAAGAATTCGAGTTGGAGAGTTCAGAGCATTGAGTATGGATGAAGTTATTTTTAGCAGAATGAAGAACAGATTTAGCATGATTCTGGGCAGAAACATAAAAGAGATGGGATTCAAGAATGGGCTGTCTCTGGTACCTTTTGTAGGCCTTTTCCTTGTTGTGGACAGCATTAGAACATGTGTGATTAAATCAAGGTTTTTTTTTCATTAGTCAAAGGATATGAGAAAGGAATGTATACTTCCATGCCTGAGAGAATAACCTCCGTAATGCGCAGGGCACACTCAGATGGCTCTCGGCCATGGAAGCAATAATCATTCCAGGGAAAATCAGAGAAGTACTGCCTAAGGACCTCCCAATCAGCAGTTCCAAAGTGCCACAACCGACGTTTCTTTGGAGGGTCCACAGGCCGCAATGGAGTGATAGGACAGGTTAAGGTGATGAGGTTGTGATCGGAGGAGCCCAACGGAGAGAAAAGATTAACAGTGTAAGCAGCAGGATTAGTTGCATGGAAGACGTCAAGTATGTTGGAACTCTCTCCAAGGCGGTCAGGGATACCGGTAGGGTGCTGTAGAAGCTGCTCTAGGTCATTAAGGATAGAAAAGATGTAGGCCTGTTCACCAGGCGGATCAGCAAAAGGAGATGAGAGCCAAAGGTGGTGGTGAACACTGACATCTCCTAGAATGGAGACTTAGAAAGGGGAAATGGATAGAATGTGTTCCATCGTAGAAGTAAGACAGTCGAAGAATTTTTCATAGTCAGTTGAATTAGGGGATAAGCAAACAGCACAGATATATTTAGTACAAGAATGAAAGGAAAGCCAAAGCCAGAGAGTAGAGAAATTGGAAGATCCAAGTTCAGGAACACAAGAGCAAGATATATTGTTGCATACATATGCACAACAGCCACCTTTGGCTTTGAAATGAGTACAGAGAAAGTAGGAGGATACAAAGAAGGGTTTGCTATCAGTTGCCTCAGACAGCTGAGTCTTGGTTAGGAAGAAAGGGCAAGGTTTAGAGGTTCTCAACAGAAAGAAAGTTGGAGGAAAGGCCACGAATGTTGCAGAAATGAAGAAGTGAGTCAGACAGTGGTTCCGGCATCTAGCTGGGTTGTCACCGGGAGAGGGGCAAGTGGTGGGGGCATTTATGGTCTCCCCCTCCCCAGTGGGGACTCCGGGGCTTGTTGTTGAGACACCATTTTGCTAATTTTGAATAGGAATTGTAGTGAGTAATGTGATGTAGTTTGGTGTTGACAGTAAGAGGAACCTGTATTGGAGAGCATGCTGGCCTACTCTCTGTGTTATTGAAACACTGAAAAAGTTCAGCAAAAGGGGATGGTCAGGAGCTAGTTCTGAGGGCTGATGAAACAGGAGCTCTGGCTCTCCCTGTTATCAGCTTTCCATCCACCTTGGGAGTACTGCCCTGCTTGACTGGTGTTCCAGTGTGGTAAGTGGTATGGGGGATAAGGTTGTAGTTTGGGGAGGGGAGTAAATGGTCATGTAGGTGAAGCAGCTCAAGGATATGAAGGGGCATATTGGGATGCACATATGGTATGAGGATTGTGGAAAGGGAAAGGATACTTGAGTATGGGGAGACAATGGACATGATTGTGTGCAACACGTCCTCCAGGCAAAGAGAGAATAGGTTGATTACATAGGAGTCTGGGGGCAATAATAGTCAGGCAGACTATTTCCTGGTCAGGAAGGCTGATATGAGGTTGGTGAGGGATGTTAAAGTTGTAGGGAGCGAAGAATGCAGCAACACAAGTTATTGATACGTGATGGTGCTTAAGGAGTACGTGGTGAAGAAGACTTATGCACCTAGGAGGAAAATATGGAAGTTGAAAAACAAAGCAGTATGGGATGCCTTCTACAGAAAGAGGAGAAGAGTGGTAGCTGAACGGGAAGCTGTTGACAGGAGTGTTAATGAACAGTAAAGCTCTCAAGAACAATCTCCTGAGAGTTACTGATTCAGTTTGTGGATGGACAAGGCACCCCTGCCCCCCAAGACTTAAGGTAACATGGTGGTGGGATGAGGGTGTAGAAGTTGCAGATAAGGAGAAAGGAAGGCTTTTTCGGGAATGGAAAAAGGGTTGTAACAATGGGGAATACCTGGCTGCCAAGTGTAGGTATAGAAAGGAGTATATAAGGAAAAATCTAAGTCTCAGAGACTTTTACTGAATAACCTAGTGTTGAAAGGAAGAATATGATATTTAAGGTGGCAAATCAGATAATGAGGGAAAGCAGGGACATCACAGGTGAGCAGTGTGTGAAGAATGATGAAGGAAAGGTAGTGATGAACAGTGAGGATACTGAAGACGCCTGAAGAGAGCATTATAACCAGTGGTAAATGGGGACATTGACTGGAACAGCGAAGGTTTGGCATCAGTGGATCCTGTATTTGGCTCTTGGCCTTTGATTGATGCTGCTACTGCAAGCAGGGCAATAGGCAGAATGCAGGTGGGGAAGGGGGCAAGTGTGTCTGGGATGACTGCTGAAATGCTGAAGGCCTTAAGAGATATAGCAGAGGGGTTAGTTGCTGATCTGATAACTATAACTGTATATGAATGTGTTGTCCTAGATGACTGGTTGAACACTGTGATTGTAAAGGTGTACAAGGGGAAGGGCAATGCCCTGGAAAGAGGAAATTATAGTGGTATAAAACCCTTTGACAAGAAAATGAATGTTATGGAAAGAGTCCTAGAAGGTTTGATTAAGGTAAAAGGGAATACTTATGAGATGCACATTGGGTTTAGGTCAGGGAAGGGGACTACTGATGCCATATTCACTGTCCAACTCCTTAAGGAAAGACACACAGGAAAGAAAAGGGAGTTGTACTTTGTTTTTGTTGATTTGGAGAAGGTTTTGACAGAATGGAGGTGGTGAAGTGGACAATGAGAAAGCTTGAGATTGTGGAGTGGTTGGTTAGAGTAGTTATATTTATGTACGTGGGTGTTGACACCCCGTAAGAGTGAATGGAGGTTTTAGTGAAGAGTTTTCCATGAATGGTGGTGTGCATCAAGGGTCAGTCTTGTGCCCCTTATTGTCATGGTGCTTGAAATTCTCTCATGTGACTTCAGAGATGGACTCCCATGGGAGATGCTGTATGCTGCTGACTTGTTCTTGACTGCAGACAATGTAAGGGAGGCAAAGGAATGATTTAGGAAGAGGAGAGATGGAATGGGACACAAGGATTTGAGAGCAGATGCAGATAAAACAAAAGCGATGATACTGATAGTCTATAGGACTGGGACCAGTACTGTCAAAACAGAGGGAGAGTGGGCACTTTTTTTTTTTTTTTTTTTTTAATAGAACAGAGGAAGGAAAACCATCCATCCAATCCATTATCCAATCCTATGTCGCCCCACAGAGAAGCATAGGAGCTCAGGGCTAGGCAAGTTGGTCCAGACATTTAAGATGAGAGTGACCAGTCTCACTCATCCCTGAGTGGCATTAGGTGATCAATAAACCCCAACCACCCACTGGATATAAACCTTCACCGGCTCAATCCGACTGGAGTGCTGTAATTACCCACTAAACCACCAGGTAGGAGTAGACTGTAGCACCAGTCGAGCAGGGCAGTACTCCCAAGGTGGATGGAAGGCTGATGACAGGGAGAGCTGGAGCTCCCTTTTCATCAGCCTTCAGGACTTGTTCCTGACCATCCCCCTTTGCTGAACTTTTTCAGTGTCTCAATAACACAGAGAGTAGTCTAGCATGCTCTCCAAAACAAGTTTCTCTAACTGTCAACACCAAACTACATGCACACTACACACTACACTTCCTTTTCAAAATTTGTAATGAAAATGGCGCACAAAAATCATGCCTCGGAGTCCCCAGGGGGGGGGACCATAAATGCCTCCACCATCCGCCCCTCTCCAGGTGACGACTCACAGAGCTGCCTGGAACCACTGTCTGACTCACTCCTTCTTCATTTCTGTAACATTCGCGGCCTTTCCTCTAACTTTCGCTCTGTTGAACACCACCTCTTAACCTCTAAACCTCACCTTCTCTTTCTCTCTGAGACTCAGCTGTCTGAGGCAACTGACAACAAACCCTTTACTGTATCCTCCTACTTTCTCTATTCTCATTTCAAAGCCAAAGGTGGCTGTTGAGTATATGTACGCAACGATCTATCTTGCTCTCGTGTTCCTGAACTCGATTCTTCTGAATTCTCTACTCTCTGGCTTCGGCTTTCCTGTCATTCTCTGACTAAATATATCTGTGCTGTTTACTTATCTCCTAATTCTACTGACTATCAAAAATTCTTTGACTATCTTACTTCTACGATGGAACACATTCTATCCATTTCTCATTTCTCTGAAATCTCCATTCTAGGAGATTTCAATGTTCACCACCACCTTTGGCTCTCCTCTCCTTTCACTGATCCACCTGGTGAACAAGCCTACATCTTTTCTATTCTTAATGACCTAGAGCAGCTTGTACAGCACCCAACCCGTATCCCTGACTGCCCTGGAGAGAGTTCCAACATACTTGACCTTTTCCTAACAACTAATCCTTCTGCTTACATTGTTAATCTTTTCTCTCTGTTGGGCTCCTCAGATCATAATCTTATTACCTTAACCTGCCCTATTGCTCCAGTACAGCCTGTGGACCCTCCAAAGAAATGCCACCTGTGGCACTTTGGAGCTGCAGATTGGGAGGCCCTCAGGCAGTACTTCTTTGATTTTCCTTGGAATGATTATTGCTTCCATGGCCGGGAGCCATCTGAGTGCCTTGTGCATTATGGAGGTTATTCTCTCGGGCATGGAAGCATACGTTCCTTTCTCATATCCTCTGACTAATGCAAGAAAGCCTTGGTTTAATCACGTTTGTTCTAATGCTGTCCGCAACAAGGAGAGGGCCTATAAGAGGTACCAGAGCCAACCCACCCCTGAATCACATCTTTTATATATTTCTGTCCGGAATCGTGCTAAGTCTGTTCTTCGCTCTGCTAAAAATAATTTCATCCGTGCTAAATGTTCTCAACTCTCCAACTCGAATTCTTCTCGCTCCTTCTGGCACCTTGCCAAAAACCTTTCTAACAACTTTACCTCATCATCCTTCCCTCCTCTTTTCTACTCTGATGGCTCTGTAGCTATTTCTTCTACTGAAAAAAGCAGATCTCTTCGCTCAGACTTTCTCCTCCAATTCCACCTTAGACGATTCCGCTGCTATTCCTCCATCACTTCCCCCCTCTGACTTCCT
>JAGKTI010023964.1:0-14574 GCA_018397915.1 Birgus latro
TGTGTGTGTGTGTGTGTGTGTGTGTGTGTGTGTGTGTACCATCTGACTCACACGTTTCTTTGGTACGTAACTGCTGTCTAGATGTTGGTGGTGAACTTCATTCTAAGCACAATCATACAATATTAAGGCCTATACATTCCATGTGTTTCAGTTTAAGCATTTTACCACTGAAGACATTCAACAAAATTAGGGATATGACCATATGTTTAAAAAATAATCACCATTACAGCATTAGTTCACACCTAAATTGGTGGAGAATAAGTGCTACAGTCAAGGATCATTAGGTAAAACAAACATTTATATATTTATCATCGTTACTCAGCCAATTGCAATACGATTCCGATTATCTGATAATTTTTCCATTCCGATACCAATGTTAATCAGCTTTTACTTGCCTAGTTACAGCACTAACGCATGGCACAGTAGAAGTACTTGATTATACAGTTTAGAAATAAACATTGTATGTACCAGCACTGTACATAGTGTCAGCTGACTGGAGTCCTTACAATGGCCAACTGGTTGGAGGCTTGATTGATTACAGTGGTCAGCTGATCGGAGGCTAGCGAGTAATTTTGCGGAGTCACCAAGCCTCAAGCCAAAGAGCGAAGCATGGCTTATGCCTCAATTCTAAAGGGCTGGATCAATTATGTTTTTTTTCTTTAATGGTTAAGTTGGACATGGTGCCATTATCAGAGTCCTGGGACAGAGTGGGCCTAGTCCCTGGTTAAGATAATCTCTTGGATAACTGGTGTTGTACTCAGAGGTGAAGAAAGCTGCATAGGTGCTTTTGTGGCATCTGGAGCTTTCAAAGGTGAATAATTATATCGAATGCAAGATTAGTTGCCAAGTTGAAATGTCAGAGTAAATTCTACTGGCTAGTTCTGGAAATTGGTCCCGTTCGGGATTGAGGCGTCTGGCAATAGATAGATAGACTATACTGTTTAGCCTTCAGAAATTGGACTCTTTATCTGTTTGAAAGGTGGAGTGTCTGGGGACTGGGTTTAACTCTAGCAGACCATTGTCAGTGATGCCCATAACATCTGTAAAAGGTGGAGCCTCATAAGTGGATTCCACTGGTGCAGAAGGTGTTTGTGTAGTCACCATAATGCTCTGTGGAATTTGGGAGTTAACTGTATGAGCTGCTTTGGTAGAGGCGATTTTAGACAGCTGCTGGGACACAAATGAGGTCAATTCCTAGAGTTGATCTACACTACAGGATGTCAGGAGAACAGCTACCTAAGCATGCACCTCTGCATTTTTCCCGATATTTGGTGGTGTTTGGTGATGTCAGTGATGAGGCGGAATGACAAAAGTAATTGGGTAGTAATGCCATAGAATGCCTAGACCTAGCTGAGGTGGGTTCAGAAGACGGCATTCGATGTGATGGGAAACAATTGTTCTGTGTCAGCTGAGAGTAGGGCACTGCAGTCTGATTCACAGAATTGATCACCCTGTATTCTTTTAGTGCTTCATTGTATGATTTTTTGCCTGTCTTCACTGCCTTAGTGGGATACGCAGCTTCCACATACTTGTGGCATTTCCCAGAGATAGACGAATAATCTCCAAGGCAAATCTGAACATTTGAGAACAGTAGTAGTACATTTCTTTGTTAGGTGTTGTTCAGTGCATCGTGCACAGCAGATCACTCTGGCATGGCAAGCATTGTTACATGTCCTGTTCTTTTACTTTTCTTGCAACTTTCAGGGGCTGGTGTACTCATTCACATGCAGTACCGGTTCCATAGAGTGATATTCTGGTTTTCATTAGATGACATTTTACAACTTAGGGGAGTTTTTCTGGGATTTTTACAATATTAACAAAAAAATCAGCGACGAATATCATATGCCATGCCGACTTAAGCGTAATCCCGACTGAAAGGGTTCCGACTTATGAAGGTTTTACTGTAATTACTTTTTCCAGAGTTTTTCAGTCATAAGTCACAGTCTAAAGGCTTTACGCTATAAACATGGCACACTGCATGCTCCTGTACTGTACTTATATGCATTCATCCCTTATCCATGATTCAGGTAAAGTATTTGTCATTTTAATTCTTGCTAAAATCAGATGATTCAACAAGTACTGAAGTAAGCTTGGACCGTGTTGGAAGGACACAAGTCAAGAGTGAAAGCAGTGGAAATGAGTTTTTTGAGAGGAGCATATGGAGTTACATGGAGTGACAGACTGACAAATGAGAAAGTGAAGGAGCATTGTGGTGTGGATGTGGAAGTGACAGAAAGCGTTAGGAGAAATACACAGAGGTGGTTTGGCCATGTGGAGGGGATGGAGAGTGAGAGAGTAATGAGAGAAATGTATGTGATAGAAGTGGAGGAGGCGAGTGGGAAGGGGAAGCCAAGGATGACATGGAGGGATGAAGTAGAGAGGTATATGAGAGTGGTGTGTGTGAGCTGGGAGCAAGGCAGTGAAATGAAGGGGGACAGAGTGACATGGAGGTTATTTGTTTGTGGCCACCCCTTATGGGATTTAGGTGTCTGGCATAAGTTAGAAACAAGTATTCAGCCTAGGGTGCATTCTTGCTTTCCGAACATACTTTATTTCAGTTCGATTTTTTTTTTTTAAGCTGTGGAGATTAGGTATGGCTTTCATTAACCCCCTTAACACAAAATGCGTTTCCAGTGTTGAATGAAGTCACCCACTATAATCAAGCATAAACTACCTGATTTATGGAGTTGATTAGCTTTTCCTACTCACATCTTTTTTAAGGTCTTCAATGGTTTTCTTGCGCACCCTATTAGCCATGTTGGTTTTATCAGGAACCGGGGCCGTCTCCAAACAGTTGGTGAAGCCTGGAGGGGGCCGGTATACCCGCCAATATGCCCGCTCCTGAGAGTCCGTCACTGTCTTATCGTCCTTCTTCCGGTCCTTGGCCAGCTTTACCTGTGAAGCACACTGTCATTACTTATCAGGGTTTGTGCTATCTTAGGAACTAAAGGGGCTCCAAGGAGATCATGTCATGAACCCCCCCCCCAAAAAAAAAAAAAAAATCTGAGACGCATATCAAATGTGAAAACAAAATGACAACTACTCAAGAACCTCCTGCTTAAATTTAACAGTTGGATACAGGGGAGAAGTAAGAAGAAAAGGCATTCAGTATAAACTTACCATTTTAGATTAATATGATATCTCACACAGTACAGTAAGCATCATTAAGGATGGGTGGGAGGCTTTAACTAATTAATGTGTAACGTGTGCCATATCTCCCTCACCACACCCAGCAGTCTGGTTGGTCGCTAGCCAGCATCCTTCCCGAACCATAAATGCTGGGGCTGGATACTCAAAACACTTAACATATGTGGCATCACACTATGACAGTCATATCACGTTAACAAATGTCATAAGTGCCCAGCCCATCAATACTCAAAACATCTGAGCTTCCATCTTCTGATGTCAAATGTAGATGTGTTGTCCTACAGTACCCACAGAGGATGTCACAGTGAAACAGATGTTTTTAAAACCCCTGTATTCCTTGACCCCACAATCTGTATACCCAGAATTAATAAACGCATTACTTGGCAGTGAAGCATTGAGCTAGAAAGAAGTTACAAAGGGGAAAGTTTGAGTCTCAGTGACTTTCACTGGACAGTCTAAAGAAAGTTGTATCCAAGGTGGCTAAACAGAGGACAAGAGAAAACAAGGGCATCATAGGTGTGCAGTGTGGGAAGGAAAGGGTAAAGGTGGATAGCACTGATAATAAGGATGCTTGGAGAGAACACTATAACCTCTTGCTGAACAAGGGGTCTGACTGGAAAGGAGATATCAGATCCAATGTTTGGCCCTTGGCCTTTGATTGATATTGGTACTGTGGGCGAGGGAATCAACAAAATGCAGTCGGAGAATGCAGTGGGTGTGTCTGGGTTGATTGCTGAGGTTATGAAGACCTCCAGAAATTTAGTAGGTTTAGTTACTGATCTAATAAATTCTATTATACATTAATGTGCTCTTCCAGATGACTGGTTGAAAATCGTGACTGTAAATGTGTACAAGAAGGGTGATGCCCTGGAAAGAGGAAATTGTAATGCATAAAGGTTTCCACCAGATAATGAGGGTAAAAATGCTAAGTCCTGGAAGGGATAATACTGTAAAAAGTTAACATTGATGAGATGCAGTTTACGTATATGACAGGCAAAGGGGACAATGATGCAATATTCACTGTCCTACCGCTTCAGGAAAAATAAATGCTTTTAATGATTTGGAGGAGGCTTCTTGACAGAGTGGCCAAGAAGGTGGTGAGGTGGACACTGAGAAAGCTTGACTGAAGAATAATTGGTTAGAGTGACTATGGCAATGTACGAGTGTGCTACACCCAGGATAAAGTGAACAGAAGTGAGTACAGTAACCCCTCTAGTATCCGACGTAACACACCCAAAGGCATGTCTGGGTAATGGTTCTATCCGGATTATGGACTTCTTCCCTGGCCCCCAGTCGCACATAATCTAACTTTGAAAGCCAGTGTAAAAGGCCACTACAGTACATCGTACAATGCTTGTTCCCGTTGTTTAACACTACTCTGTCTTTTCAAGCAGACCTATAAACCACAGCCAAACAATTACAGTACCATGGTAAAGCAGACCCATCAACCACAGACAAGCAGTCATCACTGTGGGGTTGTCATGGCTCCCACATTATTATAATACAATACATAAATAGCATAAGTAGCATGGGAGGCTAGAGAGTGAGAGACAAGGAAATGGAGAGATTGCAAGGTGTTACCTGACCAGTTCACAATAGGAAGTAACAGAGTTTACACTTTTGTACCGTGGGAAGCTGACACATACATACACACACACACACACATACAGTGTTAGCTGACACATACATACACACACACACACACACATACAGTGTTCTAGAATGATCTAGGGCATGCATAGTCCACGTGACAAGGCTTTCCTTACACCAGAAAGGACGGGATCAGACTCAGATTTAGGAGAGAGAACAGAGGGGAAGGAAGAAAGGAGAGCCGGAGGAGGAATAGAGACGCGCGAGAGTTAGCTAGCACAAAACCGCTCTCGGATTACTACTTGCTCGTGTTATACACTCTGAGTTGATCTTGAGCTCCCCTTTGAAGATAAATAAACTGCAATCAACCACAACTCATCTTTAAATCCTCCTATCGTTGACCACTAGGGAACGGAGGCTTTCTTTACAACATTTTCTTTTCCACAATAAAGTATAGATTTACAACCGCCTTCGGCCACGCCTACAACATCTGGTGGCATGCGGTAACTACGAACCCACTACGTCACTTACATGGGCAGCAGCGATGAACGACGGTGAACTACTACAACGTTAAACTACGGCACAACAAAAATCTCAAGAAATTACAATTCAATGATCAAGTACCACAAGCTAGTCTACAGTAAGAAGAACAAGTCTATAAGCAACTCTATCAGAAAAGTACGATTGTACAACAAACGGGAAATGAAGACGACTCATAACTTATAACTATCACCGCCTCACAAGCCGACACACAATTCACAACCGCACCCTCTCTCTCCGTTTTCGTTGGCGCAGCGCTGACACACAGGTCAAGAGTCAGCTGAATCCAACAGCAACAGCACTGCCACCTAACTCACCACTGTTACTCGCCACTGTTACTTACCACTGTTTCTCAGTACTAATATTCATTTACCCCCAACAGTGAATGATGGGATAATCGGCACTGTTCGATGAGGTGAGGTTCGAGAATTTGTTCAGTCAACCCTGATCTGAGAATTCCTTCAATCAGTCCTGGAGAATTCCTTCAATCAACCGCGATCGATCAACAAGCGGAGTGACTTCCTCCATCAATCCGGACCTGAGTCACCGAGTGCCATCATCTATTTCTCAAATGGGTGCTCATACGTTTACTCATTTCATCCTAGAGCTTAGGATTAGGTACAAAACATTACCATTTATTTTTTATTTATTTATTTTTTTTTAATGCAAGGAAGAACGAACCAAAGACCATGGGCCCGCAAACCGTTCCTTCCAAGAATAAACAAAAACAACACAAAAGAGAGCCAAATTCAAGGGATGAGAGGTTGTTGCTAGACGGGTACTACGTGCCCGTCGTAGAGGTGGAGGGATGCAAGTAGACAGTTCAGAGGAACAGTAGCCATTGAAGCAGCAATAGAAAAGAAATAAAGATGTACACATATTCAATATTACCATCACTTCTTTATTAATATTCGTTTCTTCACCCATATAGTTAACACATTCAAATCATGTTTCATAACATCATTCCTTACGAAAATGAGTTTCTTTTAGCAGACTGATATGACAGGCATATTCTCACCCCCACCAAATAACATCACATACTGACGAACAATCAGTTGCGAATGACAATTCACAACTAGTAACAAATACCGATTCAAGGTTAGAGGAACAATCAGAAGAGCATCACGAATACGAAAGACTCACCCAATTCCGCAGAAGGTAGGGATGAAGAAATAGATGATGATGATGATGATGATGATGGTGAATTTGATGATGATGATGATAATCATAGTGAACAGGAATGGAAACCTCCTTCGGATGTGAACAGTGACTGACGACTTTAGAGCTTTACTCCATATGTACGAAAACCTACTAAGAAGGGTTCACAGATCTTATTCGACTGTTCCTTCACATACCGATCAGGGATCACAGACGAACTTAACCGAACAACCTGCTAACATGGCAAACACCGCGACCGCACATTCACCATCCACCCCTCAAGTATACGTTTACCATGAGGACACAACCACCCCAAAAATTTTCGGGCACAGACAAGGACCGCAGCGACATCATGTCGCTTTTAAACAAGTGCGAACAGATCTTTGTTAAGAGACATGTAACAGACGAGAATGAGAAAATCGCCACACTTTCATCTAGGATTACCATGAGAGGTGTCCGGCATCCGACTTACTAAAGTCGGATAAGCTCCTAAGAGCTAACACATATGAAGAGTACAAGACAGAGTTTCTGAAGAAATTTTCTGGAGGTATAAATTTTTTGCCAGATATACTTCCAGAATTACATAAGACTGTGGATCTTATGAGAGAACATACAACTAATTCTGCGCTAGGTGAAATAACAACAGATGATTCTACAATTAAAAGAACATTGTTAGCCACCACAGAGAAATCCAATTGGGTAACACAAGATGGCATAATGACGCCATTGCATGTCGTAGACATCCTTGGCTATGTAGCTGCACTGTGTAAATTACCAGATAGGACACTTAAGATAGCGAAGACTGTAGTGTACACCCCAGGAATGTGCTTGCTAGATTTCATGAATGAGGTAGAGATGAATTGCAGCAAGGCAGGTGACTGAAGCACAGTCGGGCATGAACAGAATGAGGATTACAGAGACAGCGTCAGCAGTGAAAACGACTACACCAAACAAAGACGATAATCGGTTGCGACCTGAAAACAAAGACCATCCCCTCAAACAGCGAGGCATCGCTCACAGACTCCTGGCTACAGACAGTCACAAAATTTCGCGCGCAGTCCTAGCAGAAACTGTGCCACAGAGAAAACAAAGTATGGGAAGTCATCTCGAAGATCACAATCGAGAGATAGGCCTACTCTATGTTATTACTGTGCAAATCCTGGACACTCAAAAAGTGAGTGTTATATCAGTTAAGGAGGATAACCAAGAGACTCAAGGTCTAGAACCTTACTGTCGCCACCACAAGGCGCAGGGTCATTGGACCTCTAGTTGTAAAGCAGTAGAGAAGTTAGTTGCTATGTTTAAGTCGGGGGAAGGACAAGCCACGACAAAAAACGACCAATCATAAAGACAGACAAGTCTAAGTCTCGGAGGCGTGCGATTCAAATAGGAGGCGTCTTAGGAAATGAATGTATGTTAATGCCAGCCATATGTGAGAATGAACACATTTCTTTATTCTTGGATACAGGTTCTCCAGTGAATTTAATAACACAAGAAGAATTAGACAGAATTTTTAGAAATAAGAGGAAAGTAACCTTCCTAGAAGAATCTGATTTAGATTTATATGCAGTAAACGGTAAAGAAATTTTGCGGTTAAAGGCATGATACGATTAAACATGCTGTTTAATAAGACAACAAGAGAATTCTTTGCTATTTTCTATATAGCAGAAAATTTAGCGGTCAAGGCCGAACTTTTGTTAACAATGAGAGCGGAGAACATACAGTAATTTTACTCCCGCAAATGAATGGAATACAGTTTGACCAAGAGTTCATTGAAGAATTACCCACAGATTTCTTACATATCAACAGTAGAGAGCCAAAAAGAATTGAAAGTATTGAACATCTAAATGGAAACAAACAAAAGGATGGTGGTAAAGATACCTCCAAACTGCCTACATCCTCCGAGACTAGAGAAAGGGATAACGATCATAATTCATCAGTCTATCCCGCCCATCTTACCCATAACGTAGTTATTGCACCTAATTCTTATAAGCCAATCACTATTAAATCCTCGATCAAAAATAGTAATGTTCTCATTTTAGGGGAATCTTGTAGAGTGAAAGGTATGTCAGTAGAAAACACATTATGTACGGTGGATAAGGATGGACAGACTCATGTGTTCCTAATTAATCACATGAATGGAGAAGTACGGATAAAAAAGGGGACTTGTCTAGTCAACACAGAGAAATGCCTGGATCCAATAGTAGAAATAGTTGTATCCGGAACAACTAGCGAGATAAAGTCTACGGACAGAGAAAGAATAAAACAAAACCACGTTCACTTAGAATTTCGTGAAGAGCACGATCCCTTAAGCCTTTTGGAGAAGCATCGTAACACAGTAGCATTACCAGGAGAACAATTAGGGTGCACAAACCTTATTAATCACAAAATTAACGTGCCTCCAAACCCACAGCCAATTTTTGTACCGGCCTACAGAGTTCCACATTCGTTACGTACCCTTGCAAACCAATATGTTGATGAAATGCTAAAACTGGGTATTACTGAGCCCTCAGTCACCCCTTGGAATGCCCCATTGTTTTTCGTGCCCAAGTGAAACGGGGAAATGCGTGCGTTGATTACCGTAAGCTCAATACCCATACCATACCTGACCGATTTCTAATGCCATTGTTATCAGATATTTTACGTAATATAGGATCAGAGAAAAAGATCTTTTCCACAATCGATTTGCTTAATGGTTACTAACATATTTCTTAGGACGATCAGTCCCGTAAATACACTGCCTTCTCCACAAATACAGGGCATTACCAATACAAGCGAATGCCGATGGGTTCGAAAACGGCTCCCGGTACTTTCCAGGGACTGATGAATTACGTGTTGTCTGGAATACTGGGGAAAGAAATTTTTTTTCTATCTAGACCACATTATCACAGCTACTAGAACGATTCATGAACATCTCCAGAAATCAGACCAACTCTTACAAAGGCTTGCTGATGCTGGTTTAAAAATTAAGCTGTCTAAATGCAACTTTTCCTTCAAGGAAATAAAATTCTTAGGCCACAAATTAGATGCCCAAGGCATTCACACGTCTGTCGACAAAATACAGGCAGTAAGGGATTTCCCCGACCCAACGAACATAGACGAAGTAAGACAATTTTGGGGGCTAGCAAGATATTATCGGTCCTTTATTAGCCAGTTCTCTCATATAGCACAACCACTATTCACTCTACTGAAAAAGGACGCCATATTCCAGTGGGGAGAGGAACAAAAATTAGCATTCAATGACTTGAAAGATAAACTTACAAATGCACCTTGCTTGGCATATCGTAATTTCAGAAAACCTTTTATAATTTGTACGGATAACTCAGGCAGAGATATAGGTGCAGTCCTGATGCAAGAGGACACAAGTAAAAAGAATCAGCCAATTGCAGTCGCAAGCAGACAATTAAAATGTGCAGAAAAAAATTATTGCACTACAGACTTAGAGGCCCTTGCAGTGGTCTTTGCATTACAAAAGTTTCGAGATTTGGTATATGGTTACGAGATTCACCTATTCACACACCATAAACCCCTCGTGGGTATGTTCCAAGAAAACCTCCTCTCTGGGAGAAGAGCACGATGGAAATGCACCATTGACAACTACAATGTACATACATATTCACTATATACAAGGCAAAATAAACTCAGATGCCGATGCGTTATCTAGGAATCCAACAGCTATTCATGTTGCGGCATTAGACCTCAAAGGAGGCATCCCAAACCATGACGAAATCGTAAAAGCACAAAAACTTGATCCCACATGGTCTAAAGTCATGTATAAACTAGAAAGTGGCGATGGCATACAATTACCCAAGCTACATATACCATTCGAACAATTCACTTTGGTTAATAATGCCTTATACAGGATCAACCCAGGACAACCAAAACACCGAAGAAATAATAAATAATTAGTAGTACCCAATGATATGATCCCTCAAGTATTAACAACGATACATGATAGTCCACATGCAGGTCATCCTGGAAAAGATAGGACTGTTAAACAAGCCAGGCTAGCATACTACTAGCCAACGTTACGAAAAGATATACACCGTCATACAGATGTGAGTCTTGCGTAAAGCACAAAGGTTACACATTATCGCCGGCACCCATAGGTAATTACCCTACACCACAACAACCATGTGACGAAGTCGCGATTGACTTACTCAAGTTACCATTATCATATCAGAATAGTAAATATTTATTCGTTGCAACAGATCGTTTCTCACGATATGTAATTTTAGCCCCAATTACGGATAACGCAGCAGAAACAGCGGCAAAGGCAATCATAGACAACCTAATTTGTCGCTTTACTACCCCAAGGGTATTATAAGCGATAATGAAGGTGAATTTAACTCTGATATCTTATCCAAAATATGCAAACAATACAATATAAAAAAGGTAAATATTTTAGCTTATCGTCCGGCATCCAATGGGTTAGTAGAGAGACAAAACAAAAAAGTATTAGATGAGTTACGACACATTCTCAGTGAAAACTATGCAGACTGGGATGATTGGGTTCCCAGAGTAGAAGCATCAATTAATGGATCTATAAATAGGTCTACAGGAGACACTCCTCATTTCATTATTTATGGGACAGATAAAAAATTACCCTACGAAATACTCGAGGGTGAAAATCTGCCTAAATATAACTATGACGATTATCCTAAACTCCGTTTGCGGGAATTCCAGGAGTTATACAAGAGAGTAAAGAAACAATTATCAATGTCCAAGGAAGAAATGACGGAGTCATTCAATAAACAAGCAAAAGAATCGCCTATCAACGTAGGAGACATTGTCTATGGAATCATTCATACTAGAGAAAATAAGTTGTCACCAAAATTTGAAGGCCCATATAGAGTAATTAAGAAGACAGCGAGCAAGGTAGTAATTAGGTCACTGTCGAGTGGCGATGAAAAACAAATTCATGTTGATCATTTAAAAAGGGTACCAAGAGAATTAGCCTGCAATTATACAACCTCGGACGTCGCCGAGAACTCAAACAATATATGTGAAACCAATCACGAGGACAGCAATACTTACAAAAATAAATTAAGATCGTATAACAAACAAACAAACATAGGTGCAACAACGACTACGACTACAGTACTACAATACAAGATTTACATGATCTAGGTGTCGACTTAAAGTCCTTCTATAGGTAGAACACCAAGCGAATTATTGCTCTCCATGAACCAACGGTAATGCACATCATCACTATCAACGACCACTGCATGAATGGATTATTAATAGATTTTTTTTTTTTCGGTACGTCGTGATGGGGGGACTTATACTATGGCTTCTCATCTATGTGACAAGAGGATCAGCTCACTTAGACCCTCAACATATAGTAAGGCAAGGATGTCTTTTTTTTTTATGCAAGGAAGAAGGAACCAAAGGCCAGGGCCCGCATACTGTTCCATCCAAGAAAAAGTAAAAACAATACAAAAGAGAGCCAAATTCAGAATCCGTTCATTTCGAGATGCCTGGACACACTGCGTTTGAAAGACTGGAGATTATAGAAAGTAGGGAATACAGGCAGAGGGAGACAGATCCGGAGTTGACCAGTTGCATAAATGAAGGACTGGGAGTAACAGTTAACTCTTGCATTAGAGAGTTGGACAGAAAAGGGATGAGAGTTTGTTGCTAGACGGGTACTACGTGCCCGTCGTAGAGGTGGAGGGATGCAAGCAGACAGTTCAGAGGAACCGTGACTACTGAAGTAGCGACAGAAGAGAGATAAAGAAGCAACAGTGCGGCGAAGAGACAAAGGTTGAAGGGAATCAGTAAGAGGAGGAGAGTTAATGAGATGAAAAGCCTTTGACTCGATCCTACTGAGAAGAGCTGCATGTGGGGAGCCTCCCCACACATGAGAGTTGCACTCCATACACGGGCGAATAAAACCCGTGTACAAGGTCAACAACTGTGCAGGGGTAAAGAAAGTTCGGAGTCGGCTTAGCACACCTAATCTCTTGGAAGCAGATTTCACAAGAGATGTAATATGTTCCTTCCAAGACAAATCCCGAGAGAATGAAACCCCAAGCATGTTCAAGGATGATGCAGGACTGAGCTGGACATTGTTAAACATTAGTGGGTAATCCTGAGGAAGATTTTGTCGGGTTGATAAGTGTAAGAACTGGGTTTTTGATGCATTAAAAATAACAAGATTATTTTTACCCCAATCAGAGATACGAGCCAAGTCAGACATTAGGTGTGCCATAGCCTCATCCCTTGTTTGCTGAAGTAACTGCTGAGATGGACGTTGCGGAAATCGAGTGGAAAGGTGAAGGGTGGAATCATCAGCATATGAGTGGATAGGGTTAGATGTACAGCTTAGGTCATTGATGAATAAAAGGAAGAGAGTTGGTGATAGGACAGAGCCCCGAGGGACACCACTGTTGATAGGTCTTGGAGAAGAACGATGGCCGTCTACAACAGCAGCTATAGAATGACCAGAAAGGAAGCTAGAGATGAAAGCACAGATAGAAGGATAGAAACCGTAGGAGGGCAGTTTGGAAATCAAAGATTTACGCCAGACTCGATCGAAAGCCTTTGTGATGTCAAGTGCAATGGCAAAGCTTTCGTCAAAGTCCCGAAAGGAGGATGACCAGGAGTCTGAAAGGTAGGTGAAAAGATCGCCAGTGGAGCGTCCCTGACGGAACCCATACTGACGATCAGAAAGAAGGTTGTGACAGGATAGATGCTTTAAAATTTTTCTGTTAAGAACTGATTCGAAAACTTTTGAGACACAGGATGTTAAAGCAATTGGACGATAGTTAGAGGGTTGGGAATGGTCACCCTTCTCTGGGACTGGCTGAATGAGCAAACTTCCAGCGAGAAGGAAAGGTACAAGTTGAGAGACAAAGGCGAAAGAGTTTACCTAGGCAGGGTGTAAGCACAGAAGCACAGTTTTGAGGACAACAGGAGGGACTCCATCAGGCCCATATGCTTGGTTAATATTGAGGCCAGTGATGGCAGAAAATACATCAGCTGAAGAAGTTTTAATGCCAGTCATGAGGAAGTCTGAGGGGGGAAGTGATGGAGGAACAGCACCGGAATTGTCTAAGGTAGAACTGGAGGAGAAAGTCTGAGCGAAGAGATCTGCTTTATCAGTAGAAGAAATAGCTACAGAGCCATCAGAGTAGAAAAGAGGAGGGAAGGATGATGAGGTAAAGTTGTTAGAAAGGTTTTTGGCAAGGTGCCAAAAGGAGCGAGAAGAATTCGAGTTGGAGAGTAGGGAACATTTAGCACGGATGAAATAATTTTTAGCAGAGCGAAGAACAGACTTAGCACGATTCCGGGCAGAAATATAAAAAAGATGTGATTCAGGCGTGGGTTGGCTCCGGTACCTTTTAAAGGCCCTCTCCTTGTTGCGGACAGCATTAGAACAAGCGTGATTAAACCAAGGCTTTCTTGCATTAGTCAGAGGATATGACAAAGGAATGTATGCCTCAGTGCCCAAGAGAATAACCCTCCGTAATGCGCAAGGCACACTCAGATGGCTCCCGACCATGGAAGCAATAATCATTCCATGGAAAATCAAAGAAGTACTGCCTGAGGGCCTCCCAATCTGCAGCTCCAAAGTGCCACAGGCGGCGTTTCTTTGGAGAGTCCACAGGCTGTACCGGAGCAATAGGACAGGTTAAGGTAATAAGGTTATGATGGGAGGAGCCCAACGGAGAGAAAAGATTAACAGTGTAAGCAGAAGGATTAGTTGTTAGGAAAAGGTCAAGTATGTTGGAACTCTCTCCAAGGCGGTCATTGACACGGGTAGGGTGCTGTACAAGCTGCTCTAAGTCATTAAGGATAGAAAAGATGTAGGCTTGTTCACCAGGTGGATCAGTGAAAGGAGAGGAGAGCCAAAGGTGGTGGTGAACATTGAAATCTCCTAGAATTGAGATTTCAGAGAAAGGAGAAATGGATAGAATGTGTTCCATCGTACGAGTAAGACAGACAAAGAATTTTTGATAGTCAGTAGAATTAGGAGATAAGTAAACAGCACAGATATATTTAGTCAGAGAATGACAGGAGAGCCGAAACCAGAGAGTAGAGAATTCAGAAGAATCAAGTTCAGGAACACGAAAGCAAGATAGATCACTGCGTACATATACACAACAGCCACCTTTGGCTTTGAAACGAGAATAG
>JAGKTI010023965.1:0-14573 GCA_018397915.1 Birgus latro
GTGGGCTGAATCAGTAAGGGTGGAGTGATCAAGAGTGTGGACTGACTAAAGTGAATGTGATCGATTAGACTGTAGACTGACTAACTGTGGCGACTGTTGATCAGTGAGTCAATTAGATAAAGGTACTGAGAGGCAGAATCTGTGATTGTGGAGTGACTGGGCCTTTGAGTGCCTGACTGACTGGGGGTGTAACAAAGAGGGAAGATGGTTAAGTGTTCAGGACGGGGTGTGGTATGAATTTTTAAAGGGCCAATGATGAGGAAGGACTTAGCTAACCAACTAACAAGAGAGGCAAACTATTTGAGTTATTAAAAAAAGCACAAAGGTGTAAGCAAGTCCATAGTGATACTTATTTATGAAACACCTTTAATTTATGTGACCAGCCTGCATTCCGCAATATAGCGTAGTCAGCAACGATACAGAAAGGCTTGCCATTCTTCCATTACGTCTCAGGAAGTAAATAAGAATGGTCATGTCTACAGCTTAGCACTCTTTTAAAATGATACAACCCTATGACAGAACTGAAGACTATAGGCTGACCAAGGCCTAGATATTAACTGAAGGCAGAATCTGGCCGCAAAATGGGGTGGTACTACTACTCTGCGGCCGGACTGTGTTAGGAAGAATTCCGCCACCGTATTCCCTGCGTGTCGTAAAAGGCGACTAAAAGGGGCGGGGTGAGGGGACTAGGGACCCCCTCCTGTTTTTTAGTTCCTAAAAAGAGACAGATCAGAGAAGGGGATGGGGGATAGAGTTATCCCCGTACCCTGAAGGTTGGGTCTATGAATGTGCGTGGTTGTAGTACGATTGAGGCTAAAAGGGAGGAGATTGGGAGAATGTTTGTGAGAAGAAAGTTGGATGTGTTAGCTTTGAGTGAAACAAAGATGAAAGGGAAAGGTGAGTCTACGTTTGGAGGTGTGAATGGAAGATTGTCAGGTGTTGATTGAGGAAGGGCAAGAGAAGGTGTGGCCTTGTTAGTGAGCCCGGAAGTACAGCAGTGTGTGATTGAATGGAAGGAGGTATCATCGAGAATGATGTGGGTGAAAGCGAAATTTGAACTTGAGTTGTGGGTATTTGTGAGTGCATATGGACCTGGTAGTGAAAGGGATGAAGAAGAGAAGGAGTCCTTCTGGAATGATGTTGATGAGTGTTTGCAGAGCTTTGGAGCAAATGTGAATGTGGTAATGATGGGGGATCTGAATGCTAGAGTGGGAAATGTAGCAATTGAAGGCGTAGTTGGTATGCATGGTGTGCCTGGAAGAAATGAAAATGGGGAACGAATGATAGGTGTGTGTGTGTTGAGCTAGAGATGGTGATTGGGAATACCTTGTTTGAGAAGAAAGATATTTATAAGTATACATGGGTGAGACAGAAGGGTGGAAGGGTTGTTGACAGAGCATTGATGGACTATGTGGTTGTTTCCAGGAATGTAATAGGAAGATTGTTGGATGTGAGAGTTTTGAGAGGGGAGGGTGGAGGTATGTCTGACCACTACCTGGTGGAGGGAAAGTTGAGAGTAGGTAAGAGATGGGTGAGAGCTAGGAGAGTTAGGTGTGGCAGGGAGGTTTTGAAAGTGAGTGAGTTAGATAAAAGAGAGACAATGATAGAGTATCAGGAGAAATTGGGAGATCAGTGGAACGCAGTGAAAGATCAGGAGAGTGGCAGTGTGGAGGAGGAATGGCAGTTGTTTAAGAGTGCTGTGGTGGGGCATGCAGAAGAGGTGTATGGTGTGAGACAAGTGGGTGGTGGTGTAAGAAAGGGAAGTGAATGGTGGTGCGAGGAAGTAAGTATGGCTGTGTGTGAGAAGAGACATGCATATGAAGTGTGGTTGCAGAGGAAGGATGAGGTGTCATATGAGAGGTATAAGGAAAAGAGGAATAGGGCGAGAAGGGTTGTGCGTGATGCTAAAGTGGCAGCAGATGAGATGTAGGGTAGGCGGATGACTGAGAATTTTCAGGAGAATAAGAAAATGTTTTGGAAGGAGGTGAAAAGGGTGCGAAAGGGAGAATCTGGGAAGGAGGAGCGAGTAGCAGCAGAGGATGGAAGGATGTTAACTGAGATGGATGCAGTAAGGATGAGATGGGCAGAGTACTTTGAAAGATTGTCAAATGTAGAGGAGGAAAGGGAGGCTGAGATTGTGGCAGATGGAAGGGTGCAAGGAATGGATGTGTTGGGAGAGTTGAATGAATCTTTGATCACGATGGAGGAAGTGCAAGAGGCAGTAAAGCAGATGAAAACAGGGAAAGCTGCAGGTATGGATGGGTGTGCTGTGGAATGCCTGAAACGTGGTGGAGCGACTATTGTTGACTGGTTAGTAAGATTGTTGAATGTGTGCTTTGTGCAAGGTATGGTGCCATTTGACTGGCCAAGTGCTTGTGTGGTCCCATTGTATAAAGGTAAGGGTAATAAGTATGAATGTACTAGCTTTAGAGGCATAAGTCTGTTGAGTGTTGTAGGTAAGGTGCATGGTAGAGTGTTAATTAAGAGTTAGAGAGGGTACAGAGGGAGTGATTGGTGATGAGCAGTGTGGCTTTAGGAGAGGGAGGGGATGTGTGGATCAGGTGTTTGCTGTGAGACAGGTGTGTGAAAAGTATTTAGCAAAAGGTAAGGATGTGTTTTGGGCATTCATGGATTTAGAGAAAGCATATGATACAATTGATAGGGAGGCTTTGTGAAATGTTTTAAGATTGAATGGGCTTGATGGCAGGTTACTAAAAGGAGTGAAAAGTTTTTACGTAAATAGTAGAGCATGTGTAAGAGTGGGAAATACTGTGAGTGATTGGTTTCCCGTGAGAATGGGGCTGCGGCAGGGATGTGTGATGTCGCCTTGGTTGTTTAATATTTATATGGATGGTGTTGTAAGGGAGGTGAATGCAAGAGTGTTAGGTGGAGGACTGAGTCTGGTGAATGATGGTAGAGAGTGGAATCTGATGCAGCTGCTGTTTGTGGATGCTGCTGCACTGGTGGCTGATTCAGAGGAGAGATTGAGACAGTTGGTAGAGGAGTTTGGAACGGTGTGTGAAAGGAGGAAACTGAAAATAAATGAGAATAAGAGTAAAGTGAAGAAGCGTACGAGGTTGGTAGATGGTAGGAGGATGAATATAGTTTTGAATGGCGAGTTGCTTGAGGAGGTTGAGTGTTTTAAGTATTTAGGGTCACATGTTGCTGTGGATGGAAGAATAGATGCAGAAGTGAAGTTTAGAATGAATGAAGTTGGAAAGGTGCTGGGAGGAATGAAAAAAGTGTTTAGATGTCGTTCACTTAGAATGGATGTCAAGAGAAGGCTGTATGAGGGTATTGTGGTACCGACTGCATTATATGGGGCTAAAACATGAAATATGGGTGTAGCAGAGAGGGAAAGTTTGAATGTAATGGAGATGAGGTGTCTGAGGAGTATGTGTGGAGTGACGCGTATGGATCGAGTGAGAAATGATGAAGTGCGAAGAACAGGAATTGTTCGGGAGATGGCTGATCGAGCTGAGCAGAGGGTGTTGCGATGGTTTGGGCATATGGAGAGAATGGATAATGAGCGATTGGTGAAAAAGATAACTAGATCTGAGAGGTGTAAGGCTGAGAGGAAGACCACGAATAGGTTGGATGGACAGTGTGAATTGAGCGTTGGATGCGAGAGGGTTGTCTGTTGAGCAAAGAAGAGTGGCTGTGCGTGATAGAAATGAATGGAGAGAAATTGTGAATGAATAAATGATGACGCAGCCCTGAGGGGATATTCTCCTACATTTTGTCTGATCAGCTGATCAGGTCAGGTGCGGGTAAGGGGCTGGATTCATTATGATGTGGCAGGGGTAAACCAGCTTTGCTGTCGGGCCTGCTGCGGATGTCACTGACTGCACTGCGTAGTTGACCCTCGTGCGGTGTGGTGCGGTGAGGATCTGTTCCTTCTCCCCTTTAGGGCTAAGATGCGAATGAATGTGTATGAGTGGATGAGTAAATTGGTAGTGTGTTGACCTGTCTCGGCTACCTCCCTTTTCTTGGGGGAAGCAGCCTAGGTATATAGATAGATAGAGTGTTTAGAGCTATACCGAGTCGTGAACTAAAACTACCATATCCTGACTAACGAGTGATTGGTGTAAAATCAAATATACTGTGAGGCTGAAAGTCCTCGTACATTACCGGATAATATAGGAGGATATTGCAGGGTAGGCAGCTCATCCTCGGCGGGGTAAATTCAAGACGGATTATCGGTGGCATCGAAGAGCATGTTGAGGCAGCACAAGCTTATAATTTCACTCCTGTAAATGCCATACAAAATTAGGACTTAGTGTATTCGTTATTGCGGACTGTGGCTTTGTTGAAAATTTCTACACATTTTATCAAGTATGTTTATATTATTTTAGCTTTCACTTTCTGTACTCGATATTTCGCCCTTGTTGTCTCATTGTATAATATAGTCTTTCGCAAAAGTACGTGTCCTTACCTAATCTCCGCTTCAGATGAGGCTCTTTGTTGAGGTCTCTCCCCCTGTCGCTGTCAGCATCATCTCCCACGGTCACGGTCAGCATCGTCTTTCCCACGGCCAGCATCACCAGTGTCCCTCTCGGCTTCTCGTCAGCATCCCAGCTTTCACTTCACCTGCCAAGTAGGTATTTTACTTATTTCTACAGTCCATTCGTCAACTTGGGAGATTTTCGTTCTTTTGAGGCCATATTACGTAGCTCACAGGTAGACTACGACAGAATTACGGTATCACACACCCACACTCAAAGCACTTTTTCGTAATTGCCATGTGGTTCTGTTAATTATGCTGCAACATAGCAGTCAGGACGGGGATTCAATTTTGAGCCAAACTAAAATTAATGTATCGTCTCCATAAAATAAGCTGATCAGATGCAGCCATTATGTCAGCTTGATTCCAACATTTTAATACATTGCTGACTTCTAATTCAATTAAGTAGCAATTTCGTTTAAAGGCAGCAGTGGATATTTGATTCAAGAAAGCTTCCTAAATAACTGCAAATTTAACGACGATGAAAAACGTTGAAAAGGAGAACTTTTCGGTGTATAATAACTGTACTGATATAACGTCTTAATTCGTATATAATATAATTTCGAAGCCGACGCATGCAAGCTAATTTATTAACGTATCCAACAGTGTAATCATATATCAAACAGTACGATCATATTCCACATCTATCAAATTTCATACAACTAAACTGTACCTGGCGTGATGAAATGCAGACTTTACTCTGGCATCCCGGTATATCTCATCATATCTCTACTTGCTTTTTGTGTCAGGCATAATTTCTTGTATTTGTTACTCATCTTTCCCTCTGGCTTCCTCTCGTAATACCCTCTATGCTGTTCTGGCCACCTCGATAAGTGAATGTACAGTACACTTCTCACACATCACTCCCTGTAATACCAGTGTCGGTGAACAGACAGGTCTCGAGTCCGAGAAGCTATTTCAGAGTTACTTAATCTGCTACAAAAACTTTTTTTTACTATAATTATTTATCGTCTATATCTGGACATGGAATATGAGCCTTTATCTTGTTGGTCTATTTCATTAAAGCCTCATCCTTATGACCGTAATGATACCTTAATGTTATTGCTGCAGATTATTTAATGACACCAATTTCATTTATGCTGTAAGTATATCTATATTGCACAAAAGTATTAAAGTGACAAGTAAATCGCTTAGGAAGAGGCACTAAGTCCATTATGGCAAGATTACCTCTGTCAACAAAACTGTTCATCATTGCAACTGTCAGCAATATCACAGCTTCTACGCCCCCGACAAGACCTTATGACACTTCCACAGACTCCAACCCTTCCGCCACCAGTGCGTCTGCCGCCAGCATCTCAGGTCTGTAATCCGTCAGAGGTCCTCAGCATCCGCCTGAAAGATGAACGAATTATTTGTAGCAGATCTCCAAGTTATCTGTATATACATGGCTGTTTATTTTCACTGTCGTGCAGATATTTAACTGATCAAGACATGTAATTGGATTCAGATTAACACTAAACTACATCTTACCATATGCAGCTTTTCACAGTTCCCGACGCTGACACCATCTCCCGCCCTCATCTAATTCTGGCGACATCACAGCTCTGTCTCGGCAGCTCCTCACCCCGTGCAAGATGAACGTAGTCTCACCAGCAGTTCTCCTAAGGTGTTTGTGTGCACATGGATGTTTTAGTTACACATGCAGATGTTTTAAGAGTTTTAGGTCAGCAAGTATAAGCAGATTTATCATACAGCATATTTATCTTACCATTGCAGCATCCGAACCATCTACCGCCCACAAAGCTCCCACCCACTCCGACAGCTACCCACACCACAGCCTTTGCCTCTTCCCCAACGTCCTAAGTGCGCCTTCTGCATCCCTGTGGATCATGAAACTGTTACATCAATTCTTCCCTTAAGTTACCTTATTTCAGCACAATGTCATTCACATTTTTACGCAGTGCCTTTTATTTTAGAAGTTAAATGCAAGAAACATATGTGGTCTTTGTGGAATATGCACACAAATACAACTTTTGACAACACGTTACATCTCCACAGAAGTTAATTATGTATTTTTGTTTGGTCGTATTTTTTCACTAATTATCTCTCTGGTTTGCTTAGTGTTTGGCAGCTGTGCCAAGTTGAAGGTACAAGCTAGCAATCCTTTTACTTTAGCACAAGACTGAAAACTTATTTCTTACTATTGCAGCTGCTGTCGACTATTTGCTGCAGTCCCACACCAGCACTGCAGCTCCACGCCGACGCCGCAGTCCCACGCCGACGCCGCAGCCCCACGCCGGCGCCGCAGTCCCACGCCGGCGCCGCAGTCCCACGCCGGCGCCGCAGTCCCACGCCGACGCCGCAGTCCCACGCCGACGCCGCAGTCCCACGCCGGCGCCGCAGTCCCACGCCGACCCAGGAAGCCGAACGCCGACCCAGCAAGCCCAACGCCGACCGAGCAAGCCCAACGGCGATCCAGCAAGCCCCACGCCGACCAAGCAAGCCCCGCGCCGACCCAGCAAGCCCCACGCCGACCCAGCAAGCCCCACGCCGACGCAGCACCCCCACGCCGACGCTGCAGGTCCCGCCTCTCGTCGTAGGTGGGTCGTCAGCATCAGTCTGTAAGATTAACATAGTCACAGCAACAGTTCTTAGATATGATTCTCCATCAGTTGTCTTAATTCAGTAGATTTAAGTGATAGCTTAGTGACGTTCTCATGAGATTATATTTCTTAAATAGCTCTTCCTTCACGATTTGTTTAGCATCTACATAGTGCCTAAAGTAGAAGAGTAACTGTTAGCATCTACAAGTAACATGGTGCTATAGGTTTCTTTCACCTGCTTTGACCACTCACACCTTTACTAGTATGTGTAATGAACAGTATTAGCTGTTTTTCATTACCTATGTCTTGGCTACATGAAATTCGATGGACTTACGCTAAAAGGAAGGAATGAGTAACCTTGATTACTAGTCAAATTCTCCGGTCTGATTATTACTTTGCTATAGACTGAGCATAAAGGTGTTATGGATACCCGTCAGGTTAGGGTAAATGCACCAGAAATACTACTGAGCTGACGAGAATACGGTCACAAGGGAAAGGTAGCCAACAGCTTACACACCAGCATCCCGTCGAAGTAGTAGCTCGTCCCCTCGTGGGTCTTATCTTCGCGCCCCCTCGCCTGTCCTCGCTTCTACATCCATCCGTCCTCGCTCCCACGCTCGCCCGTCCTGCTCCATCACCCCCTCTCCGTCCTCGCCCCCTTTCAGCACATCTGGTTCAGGGAAGCTGGGTGGTCGATGATGCATCTCCGCTCTTCTGTACTCGCCTGTCAAAATCATAATTATCATAACCTAATCTGCTTTTAGTGCTGACAGACAAAGTAAAACCATATACTGTATACTTGTTCAGGAAAGCATCATACAAATTATGTACAGTAAGTCTTTAGGTCTTTACTTTTCTAGATTAATATTCAACCATTATTCGAAACCGAGTTATCTGCCATGTGTTACATTTGGCTAATTTCATTTCCATTTCAGGATCATCTAGTTACCTGTCTCATCGCTGAAGTTACTGCTGCTGCTGCTGCTGCTGCTGTTGCCGCCGCCGCCGCCGCTACTAATACTGATGACAAGGACGATGACGATGCTGCTGCTGCTGCTGTCGCTCCTCCGTTGGTGGTGTATCGCCGCTCAGAGATCCTGCCATGTCCAACCACCAACATCGACAACCACAGACGTGATCGGCCGGACAACCAAACAACCAACACAAACCAAGTAAGCTAAACAGAAGACCTAAGACCACACTGCTAACTTCACCTAGCCTAGATAGCCAACCTAGATGACCATAACTCTGCTGCCTAACCCACCTAAGCTTGCCCCATGACCCTCCCTGCTCCTGGCTACCCCCCACCCCCACCCCAGCCTGCCCTCCATCCTACCATCACTACACGCCTGCGAGCCAACCTGTGGGTGAAAGATTAGGCCATATCAGTATAAAAGGTTAATACATGTTAAGATTTAAAATGAGTGCAATTAAAGGATTAATTAGTGCGTTGAGTTTACACAAAGTTGTTCATATCAGAGATGTACACTTGCAACAACGATAATCGCAAATTTATACGCAATAATATTAGCAAATTACAATATTCTTTCACGTACCTGTTGCTGAAGCTGCTGGTTTTGATCCTTCAGTAGGATGACGCCTGTATAATTGTATTTTGACTGCCTCTGACAGTATTTCAGATCAAGAAGGGTGTCCAACAGAAGGGATTAAATGCAGCCTCCATCCACCCATTTTGCTGCTGGAGAGGGACACCGTGTGGCGGCACTAACAGTACCAAAAGGATGGTGGGCTACAGGACAGGGCTAACTTCAGCAATCAGTCCAGTGGCTTCATATATGCATCTCTCGTAGTGAAGGTGTTAATTCTTTCTTGCTCATCACTCCTCGCTGCTGCTGAACATTGTATCAGCCAGCGACGTACAGCCTGGGAAAAAAAATGCAGAATTTAGCTAATTTGTGGAGACGTGAATACTGAGGCGAAATATGAATAACATGTCATTTATCTTACTGAGACTTATTCAGCCATAGCATTTTATTTTCTGCCACTGAGCTTAGAAACATAAGCTGTAATAGAACGAAAATCTGGGCCAGTGTGGAAGGTACACTCCATTTCACCGAGTCTGGCCCCATCAGTGATGTCCTCAATACCCGTAGTACTGATAAAGGCCCTTAGTACTGGATATACCTTTTTGTATTGCCTTTTTATATTGATTTTCAAGGTAATAAATGAAGGTTCACATAGTGAAGAGGATTTACATCAACACTACAGGTGTTGAGGACATCGCAGATGGTGCCAAACTTGATGAAATGGACTACAGTCATAAATACGACCTAGAAAAAAGTTTTAACCTCTTCAGTTCAACGACGCTTTTCGTTTAGTTCGTGCTGCCTTTAGACGATTTTATTCAACATAGGACTTGTAACAGTGAAGGGGTTCAGGCTGTATCAAACCCCTTTAGATCATAAATTAGGCTGATTTAAATAGTTTGGAAATAGCGAGACTAATTGGCAAAATACGCTATAGTGAAGGAGTTAATGGCAGTACTGAAGGCCTATCAGGGGCAGAAATTGATCCTGTAATACCCCTTCCAGTCTGATATCAGGCAACCACCAGACGCTTTTATTCAGCTTGTGGTATCTCTCGTAGCTAAAGGATTAATGAATGATGTGTCTAATCCCCCCAGTTCGAAATAATCTCTAGTTTGAAAATAATTCCCCAGTTACAGAAAAATACCCATAACTCTTTTAATTCGTAAAAATTAAAGTAAATCCATTTGTCTTCAGATGCGAGGAATAAAATTGGATAATTCGTCATCGGTTTACTGGGGTTAACAGGAGGATTTATTCACGATCAGGCATCAACATATGTGGCTTATTTCCAGTCTTACTGTTTGTGGTAGAGTAGGAAAAATTCTTACTGTAAAATTATGTATATTGAAATGAATAAGGTAGACAGCAGGCAGTAATGAGGACACTGGTATTGGTTTTGTAGTATTGAAATTTCACTAAGTTGAAAGTACAGTCTGCCGGCTTCCTTCACCTCACTGGCAGACATATTGCAGAGACCGGTAAAATTCCTAAGAATATCTGGCTATTTCTTTAAAAAAATATATATATAAATTAAATTCGAGTTTCGTTTTCGCAGAGACACCAAAAACTTGGAAAATAAGTCATGCTTGAAATAATAGGCTTTTAACTTTCCAAAACAGACCTGAAATCGAGGAGAAAAATCGCCAAAGTCATCGCCTGGGCAAGTGGAGCCGGGAGGTCCGTCCTGTAGGGTGTCTGTGGTACAAATGGGAGACAGTGGTCGCCATCTTAACGTCATCAGCTTGGTTAGTTCGCTGCACCGCCACCAGGACCACACCTTCCTGCACAGCCCTACCTCCACTTGTTTTCCGCCATTTTAAGGTCTGTTTATGCTGTTATTACCATGTCTAGTGCTATATTCCTTGATTTTCTAGTACAGTATATAAAGCTAGTTCAGATCTCGCATAAATCATACCAAATTTAAATGATAAATTACAATATATTGCTTCGAAACTAACCTTACGAGTCAGTCTGTTTTCCTACGTTAGCTTTATATCCTTTTCTCAAGATACTCCTTTCTATATTGCCTATTCCTAAACATATCCCACCCATTTATTTACACCTAATTGATCTACAAGACTAAAAAAATAATAAGCTTCATTTGCCTCCATGATTCAAACTCTGTCTCGGATCGTTATCTATTAGCATTAAGCTCTCCATCAATATTTCGAAGTCCATACAAGGAAGCCAAAGGAGATTATCATGAAGCATTTTTAGGAGGGATAGTCATGTCCTAGATATTTTAGTCTGTCTTCTTGTGGTGGGTCTTCTCGTAGTTTTATTCGAGCTAATTCAGACGATTTTAACCAGTTGTTTGGTTCATAGGAGCCTGATTGTTAATACCTGTAGTTATACCTCCGCTAACACATTTTTATTCAGTCCAGACTTAGTCACAAGAGCATAGGTGTTAAGTATATGATTTGTGGGTTTTCCGTGTGTTTAAGTGCGTGTGTGTGAGAGAGAGAGAGAGAGAGAGAGAGAGAGAGAGAGAGAGAGAGAGAGAGAGAGAGAGAGAGAGAGAGAGAGAGAGAGAGAGAGAGAGAGAGAGAGAGAGAGAGAGACGTGTGCATGTCCGTGTGTTAAGTCATGGTGTCTGTGTTATGTATGTCGATGGAATTTCACATGATCTCTATCACCAACAGCACCAGGGCCTGAGCCACAGTACAACCAGCAACACCACCACCACTCATTGCCCAGGGAGGTATGCGCTCTAGGAACACATCCAGTTGGGGGAGAAGTAGCCTGTTTGGAGGGCATTGATCTCGTCACCCATACCCTCTCACCCAACGGATGGAGGTATAGTGTAAAGTTTTGTGTGTGTGTGTGTGTGTGTGTGTGTGTGTGTGTGTGTGTGTGTGTGTGTGAGAGAGAGAGAGAGAGAGAGAGAGAGAGAGAGAGAGGTTGGGGAGGTGCGTGTGTTAGAGAATGATAGTATACAGTATAATAATGTCAATGGCGTATATGACGATGGTATGGTGTAAAGCTGTGTTTGTGTGCGTATAAGAGACAGACGGAGATAGAAGTGGAGATAGACAGCGATAGAGATAGAGACAGAACAGACACCGTGACAGTACAGCCGGTGAATTTGGCAGAGTAGAGCTGCACAACAGACCTCACAGCACAGTGGTCTGGCTGTAACTGATATCTTTTTTGCTGCCACAACTCCACTCTCACCCCAGCACGGTGGATTTTACAGTCTATTCTCCATAATATACTTGTAATTCCACCAGATTTTCTTCACTGAGGTAATGTACTAGAGATATATTAATGTTTTTCAATGGATTTTAATAGTTTGGTAAAGTTATTGTGTTATATATGCTGTAAGATCAAGTAGGTAAAGAATTTGTTTGCCAGACGTACGACTGAGTTTTCACGGCAAAGTAAATCAATAATTGACCTATTTGCACTATTTGTATTTATTTAATAGGGAGTTTTTGTTACAGCACAGCACACTGTATCATTACATATATAATACATGCACCACAACACGCCACACGAGGCGGTGGAGCTTCCAGGTCACATAACCAGCCCTAAATGCCCCCTATCACCCTACAGGAGGACGGTGGACTCCGGGAAAGGAAAACTTCAGCCTGCAGTCCACTGGGATCACCTACAGACCAGCCTACGACCACAAGAACGACAGGAGCAACAGCAACAAGGGCATGATAAAACGAAGAATACGAGTGTGTAATTGATTTTATTGCACTCTATTAAACGAAATACACCACAGAGTACCATTCATTGCACCCTCAGAAGCGTAGGGACCCGAGGATAGGCGTTTAAAGTTTATAAAAATAGCAGAGTCTCCCCTTTATTAATCACAGAAAACGTTACACCCAAAAAATTGGGGGGGGATGTAAAACAAATACTTGGGTCTCCCTTCATAATCATCAACATCATACAATACGTGACACCCGATGCAGTGTCGACGATAGTTATAGATACAGCTCTGTGTGTGTGTGTGTGTGGGTGGGTGGGTGGGTGGCGATGACGTGGTCTTCAGAGATTATGACAGTGACACAGCTGGCCTGGCAGTTTTGTTTCTTATCTGACGAGGACCGCATTACTTGGCCTGTCACTTTGGTCTGGCTGCTCTTTATCGAGGCAGGTAGTGTTCTTACGGTATTATGCAGTGTCCCAGGATTTATTCTGGGGTGTTTTATTTTTCCAAGACCCATCAGTTTTGTTATGAAAATTCAGTCAATACAACTTTGTCTTGAGTACACTGTCCTTTTTATTATTATTTTGATAAATCTAAACCTTTTGATTTGTGTTTTCGTAAAATCTTGTCATTTTGACCTATTTTTGATAAATTCAAAAGGTCAGGTATTCAGACACCATTTTGTCGTACATGGGGATCAATAACATACACAAAACTCGTAACATAAATTTTATTGGTCACAATTACTCGTACATCTGAAGGTAATGATTTAATTATTACCTGTTGAATGGCTCACATTTTCGCTAAGTAATTAATAGACTCAGATCTTTACCTAACAACTGAGACTCACATAGGCTTCAGAGACTTGAACTGAGTGAAGTCTTGCATACTTTACCCTTTTGCTGATATAAAATACATCATTATCACTAAGCTCTTCTAGCCTTGGGTCCCTAAAAGTTAGACATATTCACTTGGTTTTGTGTGAATATATGGTACATATTCCCGTTGTCTGAGACTCTCTAGCACCTCTTTACTGCCTGTTTTGCATATTACACATTATTTTAAACAGTAACAACATACGAAGAAATAATCTTAAGAAAACGGTGCTGGAAAGAATAGTTTTAAGGTGGTTTCTGCAATGTAAGATTAAATAACTAACGCTAACACTGATTTGAACTAATACACTTCTGTCCCACAGGTCGTGCTGGAGTCTGCTGCCTTGACGCTGCTTCCTGGCCAGACTAGTCATACCCTTCTGAAGTTTGGTCTCCCCTGCCTTGAGAAGCCTGGTGGTGTGGTGTGGTGTCTTCCCCTGCCGTGAAATGCTTAGTGGTGATGGTGGTGGAGGCTGGGTGTGATGTCTTCCCTTCCGTGATATGACTTGCTGCTGCTGGTGATGTGCCCTCACCTGCCGAGAGAAGCCTGGTGTTAGAAGGTAATAGCCATATAGAGAAATACTGTTATGAAAGAGGACATTAACCAGTCTTTAGGATTAGAAATGTTGACAGTTGTTCTGGGAAATAATAATTCTGTAATAAAGCTTGTCGATTTGAACTAATACTCGTCTACTTCTGCTTCACAGGTTGTTTGCATCTGCTGTTTTCATCCTGCTGCCTTGCAAGACTGGTTGTGCCCTGCTGCAGTTTGATCTCATCCCCTGCCGTAATAAGACTTGGCGTGATCTGCCCAGATGCGAGAAGACTGGTGGCTCTGTGGTGGTTTCCTCCGCCGTGAGAAGATTGGTGTGGTGATGGTGTGGCCCGCCTTAAGTCAGATGGTGGTGTGTTGGTGGTGGTGTGGTGATGGTGTGCCCCGCCTTAAGTCAGATGGTGGTGTGTTGGTGGTGGTGTGGTGATGGTGTGGCCCGCCTTAAGTCAGATGGTGGTGTGTTGGTGGTGGTGTGGTGATGGTCTCCCTGCCATAATACTGGTAGTGATAGTGTGGTGGTGATTGCCTCCCCTGCCTTTAAGGACTGGTGGTGGTGACAGTGTGATCTTCCCTGACGAGAGAAAACTAGTTATGGTGTGATCTGCCCTTCTGTGAGGAGACTGATAGTGACTGTGTGATCTCCGTTGCCGTAACAAGACTGATATCGATGGTGTGGTGATGATCTCCCCTGCCTTGAGAAGCTTGCTGGTGACGGTGCCATCTCCCTTGCAAGTCGGATCGCTCCCCTCCTCGATGTTCTATGGGCAAATGCTACTTTTGAATGCATACTTCATATTGCTGTATCTGTTAATGTATTTTATTCGGAAATAATAATAATGAAAACTTTACTTTTCTGCCTTGTTTCC
>JAGKTI010023966.1:0-13491 GCA_018397915.1 Birgus latro
ACACACACACACACACACACACACACACACACACACACACACTCTCAGCATGTGTGTTGTTGGCCCAGGTCGTTCATAACAGTGTGAGAGTGGGTCAGGCAGGCTTGGTCACTGCCTTGTCTGAGTCATCCCAAGTATTATTACTCCCGACACAACTAACACAGTACTAGGGGGAGGGGAGGGGGGAGGGAGGAGGGTGGTGAGGGATTGTTGGGGGAGGAGGGTAGTGAGGGATTGTTGGAGGAGGGTAGTGAGGGATTGTTGGAGGAGGACGGGGGACGAGGGTAGTGAGGGATTGTTGGAGGAGAACGGGGGATTGTGGGAGGATAAGTTGGAGTTGGAGGGAGGGAGAAGGAGGGGAGGAAGATGTTAGAGAGGACAAGTGAACGAAAGTGAAAGAGAGAGGGAGGGTAAGAGGGAAGGAGAAGAGTGAGGTGTAAGAGAAGAGGACGGGTAAAAGGGAAGAAGAGGAAGAGGGAACTGTAAGAAGGTAGGGAAGAAGAGGGGTTGATGGATGGCGAAATCACCCTATCCTTGTCTCAGATATGTAGAATAGATACCTTAGTTATAATCTCCCTTAAAACAAAACATCCGCGAAAGGACCAATAATGGTGTAATTGATTGCTTTCCCTTGTACTCCTTTGAAGGGAGAAATCAGCCAGAGGGAAGAAAAGAGGGGAAGAGTAAAAGAAAATGTATGGATTGCTGGGAGTAATGATGTAGGAAATACATGGAGAGAAGCAAGTGGAGTAAGGAAGAGAGGGAGAAGGAGAAAAGGAAGGGAGTGACTTGCAGCAGAAATGGTGAAACGCGGTGGGTTCGGCCGCCAGAGAAAGAGACACAAGTTTGCCCAAGAACAAAACTTTGGGCCGAGGGAGAAGAAGCCTGACGGAAATTGAGGACATCTGGCCGAGATCAGTAAATACGACAGAGCTTGGGTGGCCATGGGCGGCGGAGTCGAAGGAGTGAGAGAGGGAGAAGGAGGGATGGGGTAAAGGGAGGGGTAGGGATGGGGATGTGATTGGGAAGGAAAGAGATAGAAGACTGGAAGGGTAATGGATGGAGGTGGGGTTCGTAGGGAAAGAGGAGTAAGGGAAAGGAAGGCTGGGTTTGAGGGAGGTGAGGGAGGAAGACGAAGAGGATAATGATGATTGAAATAACTGTAAAAAGGAGTAAATGAATAAGTCCGAACTCTTGGGTGGAATCACTGCGGAAGAAAAAATTGCTGGATTTCTGAAAAGCGAAAAGGTGATGTTGATGACAGAGGCCCTTCTCGAGTTGAATAAAATGTCCAGAGGTGACCAGCATCTTAATGAAGGGAGTTCGTGAATATAATGCGATTTAGCGGCGGGAATCGCATAGTTTGAGAGATTTGGTGGCATCAGTAAAAAGGTGTGAAGAAGGTGGAGAAAGAAAGGGTCTTGAGCATGAAAGAAGGAACAGCATGTAGTGAAAATATAACACATCATGATACTGAGACTGTGGATATACAAGTACTGTAGTGAGATCTAGCTGGATCACGTTATAAGATTGATTTGGCGGATTCAGTAAAAGGGTGAAAGAGGTTAATGAATGTACTGCGATGTAGCAATAGAAATCACCGCGGAAGAGAGATTTTATGGATTTAGTAAGAGTGGTGGTTGAAAGGGGGTCAGAAATGCGATAATGAAAAGAAAAAGTGTCATATCAGTGAAGGAGTTAATGAATACGTTGCGATCTAACGCCAGGAATCACGGCAAGAGAGAGATTTTGCGGACTTAGAGTGCGAAGGTGGCGGTGATGACAGAGGCCGTGCGGGGATCAAAGGCGAGACCGTAATGAGAGGACGTGAACAAGAAGCCAACCCGCCGTAATCAGAAGCAACAAAATCAATGCCAGAATCCGTGAGGCGGGTGGGAGTGGGGGATGGAGGTGGGCGGTGGGGGGATGGAGAGAGGGCTAAGGGGGTGAGTTATTGTGTCGAGGAGACGGGAGAACGAAAGGGATGGAAGATTATGGAGGAATGAAGGGGGATGGAGTTGGAAGGTAGTGGGAGATAGAGCGATGGACGATGGGGTGGCGGGGCCAGTTAGTGTGTCGGTGAAGCTGGGGCGACAAATAGGATGAAGGATTCTGGGGGGAGGAATTAATGTTGGGTAGATGATGGAGTAAGTCTGTATAGGGTAGGTTTTTGTGGGGGTGGGAAGAAGTGGTGAGGTGGGCAGTGGGGTGGGGTGAGGATGGGAGAGGGGCAATGAGTGGGGAGGTGGACGCTGGGTTGGGCTGATGTTGGGAGGGGGGGAATTAATGATTAGTGTGTGAGGGGTGAGGGCTATTAGTGTGTGGCAAAGTAGGATGAGATATTAGAGGATAAGGTGACCTTTTGTGGGTGGGCGATGGGGACTGGGACATGAATGAAGTGCGGAGGAAGATGAGATGAGTTAGTGTGTGTGTAGGGGTGTGAGGGGGGAGTGCGAAATGATCGAGACTAGTGGGTAGAAAGAATTAATATGAGGGTAAAAATGGATTAAATATGTTGGTGGGGGGTGTGGGAGTTCCGATTAAGCTAGACGTATGAATGGGGGTATGTAGACGAAAGAAATGGTGATTTAAAATATGATGCTGATGGTAATGTTGATGACGACGACGTTATGGGTGGATTGAGGTGATGAACAGAGAGGACCGACTAAAGTTACTAAACCAAGTTACGTAGAAAAAAAAAAGATGACTGATGAGGGAGGGAGGGAAGGGAAATGCAAGGATAAGAACGAAGGAGGTAGACTACGAATTAAAACTGATACGGAGCTGAAAGGTAGGAGAGAGAGAGAGGAACTATTAGTGGAGAGCAGTTGGATGAAAAGGGTTGGTGTTTTGTGAAGAGATCGACGAAAGATGAGAAGGACGGGTGGAAAAGATGGGTGAGTGTGGAAGTTTATGTGAAGGGATGAGTGTGGAGGTGGAGAGTGGTGTGGAGTGGCAGGCGGATGGATGGGTGGATAGATCAAGTCTCATCAGCGGGTGCACTCAGCGGCCACCCACTGTCGCTAATTGCTCGTCCCTCGGCTGAATATTTCACCGCGATATTTCTGTACCTCCCCGCATCTCACAACCCCGCATGACCTCTCGCATCTGCCCTATCGCTGTGGTCGTGGTGACTTGCTACGTCCTTAGTGGTAGGATGTTTGTGTGTTGTGTGGAAGGACGGGAGACTGATCGCATGTTGGGGCAAGGAATAATTTAGCAATGAGAGTTTTGTTCAAATCAATATTTCCTGATCTACCACAAGACCCACCGACTTGTTATGTCTCTGTTTAACCAAACGCCTTAATCCAAGAGGGGGTGGCCATGAACAAATAGTCTCCACGTCACCCTCTTCCCTGTCATCAGGCTGCACATTCTCCATCCCACGCCACTCTTTCTTGTCTCTCTCCACCCCGTCATTTAACCTCATCCTCGACCTAAGTCTCTCCTTGTATCCTTCCACTTCACTGACATACACTCTTAGTTACTCGTGCAGTGTAATTCGCACCACATGGTCAAACCATTTCTGAATACTCCTAACATTTTCCAGGATATTCACATACCGCCACAACGCTCCCGAATTTTCTCATCATTGTTTCTCCTCGTAATTCTACATGTTGCTCTCAGATAACTCATTTCCATTTTTCACTTTTGACTTGCGCCTTTCATAGTCCAAGCTTCACTTTTTTATATTAGTATGGGGACCAGAATACTGTTATGTAACGACTCCTTGACTCATATCAACACCTTAGATAGTAACATCAAATCAGTCTTGGAAGAGACAGTCAGAGCATTTGTTCAGTTTGGACAGCGAATATTAGCGCCAAAGCAGTGCATGTAATGATGGATGGCGTGTATGGCCTCAGGAAACAGACTGTGTAACCTGTGCTCTCATTTTTCCAGTTTTGCTTCCTCTGTTTAATCCTGCTCTCCTTTTTCCCCGCTGTATTTTTCTGCCCCATGTATAGTTCGTCCGTGTTTATTCCTGTCCTCTCGTATTCCTGGTTTTCCTCCTCTGTTTAATCCATTTCATTTCCCACCCCATGTTTAGTCCGTCCGATCGTCCCCTCTTTATTTACTCTCCCGTCTTTTTACACCTAGTTTTCTATTCCATGTTTTATCCTTTTCTTTTTCTGTTATGCTGACGTGTTTGGCTTTGTTCTCTCCGTTTTTTTTTTCCCCAGTGTTGTTGTGCCTGGAGCTGTCCTGTTTATCAGTGTCACATCCTTTCTGTATCAACCTTGCCCTGTCCTCTTCTTTCTTGGTCACTTCTTTCGAGGTCAGTTTTGACGTTGGCTGACTGACAGGAGGGATGCGGCACTCATAACATTTACCGTTTCTCCTTCCCTCCCCCCCTCCTCCTCCTCCTCCTCCTCCTCGAGTTATATTTAGTGATGTACAGTATTTTGCTTGGGTGTTGTTCCCTCGTAGAGTCTGTTTGCCAGTAGCGAGGAGTCGAGAGTTTGGGAGACGAGTGATGAATGAATGAGTGTGTGGTTCATTTCATTTCTTTCTCTTTCGTGTATGAATGATGAGTGAATGAGTGTGATTCATTTTGCAGTGTGCAAAAATATTCTGTCATCATCATCATCATCATCATCATCATCATCATCATCATCATCATCATCATCATCATCATCATCCATTCCCATACTAACATAACATCCACATGTCACATCCATCCCCATCCTTCCCACATATTCATTTCTGCCCTTCCTGGTGCCGCGACCCCAGGGGATGTGAAGCAAGGGCAGCATAACATCCTCCTCTGCCCCCCGCCTCCTCTCACCTCCCAAGGGCTTCCTGCTTCTGCCGCGGGGCCCTTGGGACGCTGTGGGGGAAGGTGGGGGGGGTGTTGTGGCTGGCCCGGGATGTGTTGTCCACAAAGCCGCTGTTGATCCGCCTTCACCCCCCACCACCCTGCCACCACTACCAACCCTAATGCCAACACCACTGACCTTGCAGTTACCATACTGCCACTACTGACCATTACCACCATTGATGTCACTACCACCGACCTTGTTGCTACCATACTACGACCACTACCACCATTACCACCATTAATGTCACCATCACTGACCTTGCTGCCACCGTTACCACCATTAATGTCACCACCACTGTCCTTGTTGCTACCATACTACCATCACTGCCACCATAACCGCCATTTATGCCATCACTACTGACTTTGTTGCCACCATATTGCCACCATTACCACGACTGATGCCACCACCTCTGCATCATTTTCATCTCTTTTAAAACATTCGCCACTTTCTTTGGCCATATCCGTCTCTGTCCTTCCCATCCATTCCTCTCCTGCGTGTCTTCCCTGTCAATCCCCTACTCTCCCAGTCTACTACAAATTCTGCCACCAATACCAACACCCCTTATGCCATCACCCCTCCCTCCTTTATTGCACAAACACTCTGCTATCACCAACATCTCTGCTTAGTATAATCTGTATGTCGTGATATTATGTAAGCTGTGTATGTATATTATCAAACAAAGGTGATTTATGGATTGGCTAATAATACTGCTACTTCTGCTTGATTAACTGCTAACACCGTCCCTGCTGACACCACCACAACCACCACCCCTACCAGGACTTCCCCTGCTACCACTGCCACCACCAGTATTGCTTTTACTACCATTTATACCATCCCTGGCACTGTTGTTATTACTGTCACCGCCACTGCTACTATCGCCATCGCCCTAACCACCACCACCACCACCACCACCACCACCACTACTGTCATCACCTCACCTACCATCACCATCTTCACTCTGATTACCACGACTACCATCTCAATTACCCTATTACTGCTACTATTATCATTACCACATCTACCATCACCATCACCATTCTGACAACCATGACTGCTATCACCATTATCATCCAAACTACCACTACTACTGTCACCACCACCATCCTAACCACCTCTACATCTCTCATCATCACTAACCACCACCGCTGCCATCATCACCATCACCCTAACCAACTGTAACTGCCACGCCAAATCTCTGGACACCATTTCCTACCTCGCCACCGCCACTACCACTTCTGTTGCTGTTCCTGTTTGTGTCTGTCCAGCACTTCATTACCCATACCAGTTTCTCGCCCAACCTCTTGCTGACCGTTACTTCACCTTGTCTTGGGCCGCATTGTCCTGTCTCTCCCTGCCCTGCCCTTCCATTCCATTCCCTTTCCTGCCCTTCCTCTCCGTTTCCTGTCTTTCTCTACCCTTTCGTGCCCTTCCCGTTCTTGGCCTTCTTCCTTTTCTTTCCCTTCCATTCCCTTCCCGTTCTTTCCTTCTTTTCCTTCCCTGCTCTTGCTTCATTTGTGGTGCCCTTTCCTGCCCCTCCCTGTCCTTCCCTTCTGTTCCCTTTATTCTCTTGTACCCTTTGCGTGCAGTACTGTTTTGCCTGCCTTACCCTGCCTTGCCCTTCCCTTGCCTGCCTTACCCTTACTGTATTGTCTTCTATTCCCAATCCTTTCCCAAGCCTGCTCAGTCCCTAACATCACCATCTTTACCAATCCTCTATTCAGTCGATAGTCATTCATCCTTTAGGTGTTCCGGGTCGGAGAGGATGAAGGTAGGAATCAATAAACCTTAAATGTCAAGCGGCAGTAAGTGACTTAATGATAAATGAGTTATAGCCCAGTGTTGTATCATTGGCCCGTCTTATGCCTCATCAAATATTAACCCACGAGAAGTGAACTCTACATTCGTACCCTTCGGACCGTCATCCTCCCGGGAGTTGAAAGCCAGACGTCTGTTTACAAGAGCGTGGGTTCAATTTCCAGTGAGGCTAGCATGATGGGAATGGAAAGGAGGGAATACGATATTTTTAGATATGAGAAAGCTCTTACATTCTTGCCATCCTGTTTCTGGATCCATCACACCCCATGTATAAGTGGATTAGTCGGAAATAGGTTGATGGTGATGAAAAGTCCATTGCCTGACATAGCAAGCCTGGGTCCGGATTCACGAAACATACTTAACAATCAGCTTTTTCTCGTAACTCAAAATTTTTATTTATATGAACGTGAGACAAGGCAAACTGTCCTTATTTTTTTGCTTGCCTTTCGTATTAAAAAAGAGACATCATGATAATTTTCCTTGTAGATAAGCACTGTTTTGTTTTATCCGAAAGAACAAAAAACTGGGAAAACTATACACACTCCTCGTCTTTCCCCTCCAAAAAATACAAACATACATTCATACATATACAGTATTAGTAAATAGTATAGTTATGATTGAACGTAATATGCTTGTGAATACGGGAGCCGGGTGGAAGTGAAGATCTGAGAGAGGGGGACCCAGTCATTGTGAAAACCCACGACCAAGCCAGGCACGAGGCGAATTAGACGATGTCTGGAATCCATCAGCTGCTTCTCATATCTCTACACGGTCGTCCTCTAAGTGGCTTTTGAGATTTTGCAACACCTCTTCCGTAGCGATTTTTTCTGCACCTCACACCTCAGTATCTTGTTGTATGCTTGTAGGTGCAAAGTGTGTCGATGGTGACACAATATAAATAGGGAATGTCAAGGTGTAACGTAGCCTATATAGGGAATGTCAAGGTGTAACGTAGCCTAAATTGGGAATGTCAAGGTGTAACACAAATAGGGAATGTCAAGGTGTAATATAGATAGGGAATGTCAAGGTGTAATATGCTAAATAGGGAATGTCAAGGTGTAATATGCTAAACAGGGAATGTCAGGGTGTAACGTAGCCTAAATAGGGAATGTCAAGGTGTAACACAAATAGGAAATGTCAAGGTGTAATATCCTTAGTAGGGAATGTCAAGGTGTAATATGCTAAATAGGGAATGAGCTTGAATACGTTGTTAGAATCAGTTAAATACGTTGTTAGAATCAGTTAAATACGTTGTTAGAATCAGTGATCCTTAGTTATAATGTAGGAATGAGTCTCCTTGGTTACTAGTCAGATTTATCCTCTAAGTTTACCACACCTGACCATCACATGAACTGAATAGAGTTGAAGGTCTTTGTATAATGAAAACAATCAGACTATAGCAACAAGGAAGACTTTTTCTGCAACACTTCCTGTAAGTAATATAACGTTTAATGGAATATGTTGTATTGTACCTTCTCTCCCTCGTCATCCTTTGTTCTGACCTCTTTCCTCTATCTCTTTCTCCCTCTCCACCTCATTTCCTCTCTCACATCCACCCACTCTTTTCTTTTCGTTCTCTCTCCCCTAATATTTCTTCCCCTGTCTTTGTTCAGTCTCCTTCTCTACCCTTCCCTTCCCTTCTCGCCTCACCTTTTCGCCTTCCCTTCTTCTTCCCCTTGGCTCTCTCTGTTTTCGCTGTCGTCCTCTCCTCTCATCGTTACCTCTCGTCTTCCCTCTCTCCTTCCCCTCATCTTCCCCTTAGCTTGGTCTCTTCTCTCCCCCTTCCCTACTCTTTTCCTTTCTGTTCTCACTCTTCCTTTCTCACATTCCCCTCGCTTTCCCTCTCACCTTCACTTCGACACTCTTCCTTTCAATTCTCTGCTTTCTCATGTTTAGCTCTCTACCTCACTTTTTCCCCCTCCTCCTCTCCTTCCCTCACGCTTCTTCGTTCTCTCATTCCCTTCTCATACCCTTTCGCCCTCCTCCACCTTTCCCTTCTTCCCCTCGACCTCTTTTGCGATTACCTTCCCCTCCTTTCTCCTCCCCTCCCTCCCCTCACTTCTCTTTTCAGCTCACCACATCCCGTTCGTCTCATGCTCTTCTATCCTTCCCTTTTCTTCTCTTTCTCGGTTTCCTCATTTTCTTCCTCTCCTCATCATTTTCTTTTTCCTTTTTCTTTCTTTATATTTCTCCTCGTCCACTTTTTCTTCCTTGTTCTCTGTTCTTTTCCAGTATTCATCTTTCTCTTCTACATTTTTCTTTGTTTCTCCTTTCCTTTTCCTTTACTCTTCATTGTTTTCTGTGTTTACCTCAGTCGTCTTAATAGTCGTAATATCTTTTAACTCCTTCTGTATACTTCTTCCTTTTCCTTCTTCATTCATCTTCTTCCTCCTCTGTGATATTCCTCTTCTCCTTTCATTATTCCTTCTCCTTCCTCCTCCTCTTCCTTTTTCCTGAATTCCTCTTCCCTCTCATCCTGCATTCATCTTCCTCCTTGGTCTTTATATCTGTGTCCTCTTTCTTCTCTGATCATGTACATTTTACTCATTTATTCCTTTTGTTAATATTTCTTCATTCTTCCTCCTCTTCCTCCTATGCATTCTTCTCGTGTATTACTTCTCTTTCCTTGTCCTCCTTTATCCTTCTTCTACATCCTCCTCATCCTCCCTCTTCCTTCTCCCCCCAGCACCACACCCGTCACCACCCTCGTACTTGTCTTTGTCACACAAGCACTTGAAATCACCCACACGGCTTCAAGCACACGCACACACACACACACACACACACACACACACACACACACACACACACACACACACACACACACACACACACACACATGCAACAAGTCTCTCCACAAGTTTGGGAGCTAGTCCTCTTTTTTCCGTAGGTGTACCGTTCTCCCTCACCCTCACCACCTCTCGCCCTGGCCCGTCACCCTTCACCCTGCATCCTCACACCTCCACACCTCCCTCACATTTCACCCTGGCCCCCTCACCCCCTTTCTTTTCCTCCCCCTCCCAACCTCACCCTCACTCTCTCTCATCTTTCCCCCTCCCTGCCTCCCACATCTCACCCTCAAACCTCCAATCTTCCTTCATACCCTACCCTGACCCTCTTCACCCCTTCCTCAACCCGCCTCCCGTAACCACACATTCTTGTCCCCCCACGTCACCCTCATCCCCTCCACACCTTCACCCTGACCTCACCCTCACCCGTCACACCTCACCCTCACCCGCCACACCTCACCCTCACCCCTCACTTGCACCCAGCCAATTCTTATCCAACAGTTATTTACTCTTAACAAATATTTCTGAGTGTCGAAGCCAACTATTCCCGTAATAAATATTTAAATAATTTCTGGTCGCTTTTGCACCATTATTCAGTTTTATCCCTTATTACAGTCACAGTGAGGGAACTGAGTATATTCTCTGTTATGATCGACGATTATTCAATGCTAGCGGAAATTATGGAAGTGTTATTTTCACTTATTCTTGACTCGGTTGGTTCTACTTTTCCGCGATGTGATCAACACACCTCAGAAAGATAATAGAGCCACTTACTGTACCAAATTTCGTTCTTATAAGCCAAAGGATGACGTAAGAAGAGTATTGTAATCTCTGATGTTTTTAGATTGATATTTCACACACTTATCACAGAAGTTGTCTTAGCAAAGTAATAATGATATTGATATATTCACCCAGTTGTTAATATATACGTTAAACTCCTAAGATTCGCCGTTTTAATAATAATTTGTGTGATACATGTTCGTATACAGTATTCTGTGGTGAATGGATCAAGTGTTATCAGCTTTTTTTTTTTAGGGATATTTCATCTGTATCACTCCTTATGACCTAATTAGAACGAATATTGTAATCTCTACGACATAATTAAGACGAATATTGTAATATCTATTCCAGTGTCCAGTGTTTTATTCCAGCTAACACCAGACGATTTTATTCGGCAGTGAGTAGCTATGGGGGGCTAAGACCCGTATTCTCGTGGGGTCAGGAAGCAGCCCAGCACCTCTTCCTTGTAAAAAGTAAAGATACCATATTTCTGCCTACATAAAAAGAGGACTGTAGGACTTTTTGTATTCACCTATGTTTGTGTGTTTGTTTGTCCACACGATATCTCCAAAAGTTCTCAGTGCATTTCAGAGAAATTTGGCGGAAGGGTAGGCCATCGGCCAGGAAAGAATTGATCAAACTTTGGGGCGGATCCGGATCCTCTGTATCCTGCACAATATCTCCAAAAGTTTTCAGTGAATTTCAATAAAATTTTGTGGAAGAGTGGGCCATGAGTCAAGGAACAATTGTTTTTATTTTGGGGCGGATCCAGATCCTATGCATTTCACACAATATCTCCACGGATCCGGATCCGAATCCTTTTTAATGGCAGTGGCATTGGCGGTGGTATGCGCTCTCTGAGTGCTTTCTTGTTAGTATCTGTGGCCTCATGTTTACACAAGTTGCTCACCGATTTTCATCGTTGTCACTTTTATTTCCTCTTTCAGAATTTTCTGATCTATTCCTCTCACTCGTATTTTCATTCATACCAGGCTGTCAGTTTGTAGCTCAGTTTTCATTTGTCGCTTTTTTTTTTCAGTTTCTTTTTCTCCTCACTCGTTCCTTATGCTTCCCATTACTCTTATTCTTTTCTTCAACCCTTCTTCCTTCCTCTCCTCGTCCGTCATCATTGTCATCATCATCATCATCATCATCATCATCATCATCATTATCATCATTTCATCCATCCATTCATTCATTCATTCAGTCACCTAACATTATTCAGTTTCTGTCATCTTCAGTTTCTTTCTTATTCCCTTAAAATATTTCATCCTCTGTTTTCGTATCACTACCCTTCCTCCTCCTCCCTCCTCTCTTCCATCATCATCATCTTTCTTTGTCTTCTTTATCCTTCACCTCGTCCCCTCTTATCACCCTCTCTTCATTCCCTCATTTTTATCTTCCTCTTCGGTGTGTCTTTAATTTTCATGCATTTTTGCGTTGTCGTCTGAATTCTTCGTCCTCCCTCGCATCCATTGTGTTAGTTTCTTTTATTTTCGTTTTATCTTTCTTTCTCGTCTCTCTCTCTCTCTCTCTCTCTCTCTCTCTCTCTCTCCTAATTTCCATAACCTTTCCCACTCCCCTATCTCCCTCACCCTCCATCTTCTCTCCTCCTTCCTCTACCTCCCCTACCTCCTGTCTTCTTTTCTCTCCTCTCCTTCACTCCAGTGCCCTCCATCTCTCTCCTCTCTCCCTGTCTCTCCCACACTTTCCGTCACCCACTATCCCTCTCTCCCCCTTTTCCCCTCCCCTTCTGTCTCCCTTTCCCCTCCCCTCCCCTCTCTACATTCCCCTCTCCCTTCTCTCCACCTCCCTACCCCCTCACCTGGCGCCGGGCAGGTGGGCTATTGATTGGTGCCAGCGGTAAGTGTCACTCCTAAATACAGCAGCCCGCTCCCTCTCTCCTTCCTTCTCTCCTGCTTCCTCCTTCCTCCTCTTTTCTTCTCACTCTCTCCTGCTTCCTCTTTCCTTCTCTCTTTCTCTTCTTGTTTCCTTCCTCCCTCGCTTCCTTCTGCCTCCTCCTTCCTTCTCTAACTCTCTCTTGCTTCCTTCTTCCATTTCTCATCTCACTCTTTCCTGCTTCTTCCTTCCTTCTCTCACTTACTCCTGCTTCCTTCTCATTCACTCTCCTTCCTTCTCCTTTCTTCCCTTACTCCCTCCTACTTCCTTCCTTCTTCTCTCAATCCCTTCTTCCTGTTTCTTCCTTCTTTTCTCCCTCCCTCCCGGTTCCTTCTGTCTTCCTCATGCTTCCTCCTTCATTTTCAAACTCCCTTCTGTTTCCTTCTCACTCCCTCGTGTTTCCTTCTCACTCCCTCGTGTTTCCTTCTTTCTTTTCTCATTTTCCCCTGCCTGCTTCTCTCGCTTTTTTCTGCTTCGTCATTTACTTCCTTCTGCTTTCTTCTTCTGTATCTCCCTCCTGCTTGTTTCTTCCTTTCATTCCTCATGCTTCCTTCTCTCACTCCCTCTTGCTTCCATCTTCCTTGTCACTCCTTCCTTCATTTCTTCTTCCTTGTCACTCCCTCCTTCCCTCCTACTTTCTTCCTCACTTACGTATTCCTTGAAGTACTGCCTTCTTCCTCCTTCCATGGCTGACTTCATACTCCGTTCTTCATCTCTTCTTCTCTGGTGTTCCTCCTTCCCTCCTTCTTACATTTTTTCTTCCTTGTGTCATCCCATCCTGTTTCCCTCTCGCCATGTCTCCATCTCCTTCACCTTCTCTCTCTCTTTCTCCTTCTTTTGTCCTGTTTCCTTCCCAAATACCATCTTCTATATCATATTTCCTTTCCTTCTGTTATTCTTTACTGTATTCCTTCGTCCATCTTTGTTCTATATCCTTCCCACTTTGCCACTTTCATTGTAAATCCTAATTCCCTCTGACCTGATCACCGTCTTCATCCTTCTACTTTTTCCTCCTTCTAGATCATCATTTCTCTCTCTTTCTTGCACTCTTCTCTCGTCCAAAATCTTTCCCCTTTTACTAATTTTCATCTGAGTCCTAATTTCCTTTTCCTTGTCCCTTTTATGTATTCTTTCTCCTCGCTTCCTTTCCCTTCCAGGTTATTCTTCCCATCCGTCTTTTCTTCATTTCTTACTCACTTCCTTCGTCCACCTTGCCAGCTTTCTTGTGATTTCCAGTGTCGCTTACCTGATCACCGTTTCCTCAGTCCTTTCTCCTCCCTTTCTCCATCTTCACCTCTATTTCCTTATTTTCCGTCTCGTCTCCCCTGCAATCTTCCATTACACTCTCAAGATTTGCCCTTTCTGTTTTATTTCTACTGTTTCTC